>APFE031220646.1:5958-23585 GCA_000404065.3 Pinus taeda | reverse complement strand
CAGGATTGGACAGAGTGTTGGATATTCATGGCTTTGTTGATGCAAACTGGGCTGGAGATCTGGATCAGAGAAGATCTACAAGTGGGTATGTGTTTAACCTACTTGGAGGTGAAGTCAGCTGGATGAGTAAGAAACAGTCTGTAGTGGCACTATCAACTACAGAGGCAGAATACATGGAAACCACTCATGCAAGCAAGGAAGCAGTTTGGTTGCAGAGATTGTGTTCAAGTATGGGGTTCGTATAGGGAGCTATAAGGATAGAATGTGACAGCCAAAGTGCAATTTTCTTGTCAAAGAACCCTGCATATCATTCAAAGACAAAGCACATTGATGTTCAGTATCACTTTGTAAGGGATATGATAGAAGACAAAAAGGTATTGTTGGTAAAGGTGGACACTTTGAAGAATACTGCAGATGCATTGACAAAATCTGTGAGCTCTGAGAATTTTTCTTGGTGTATAGAGACAATGGGTGTTTCAAGGCTGGAAAAATGACTAAGCTCTCCTGTGGGCCCCTATGGAAAGAAAGCAACAAGTGGAAGAATGTTCGGTTGTGTTATATTCTTTCCACGACTAGCCCACATAGTTAACCGCGGGGTTAGAAGGGGGGTCACATGGGGTTTTGGTTTTGGAACCTATGTTAGGTTAGGAAGACCCACCTATGGTGTTGTGCATGATTTTCGCACATGTTTTTTTCATGTGATGGTTTTCGGTCCATGGTATTGGACACGATGGTTTTCAATCCATGGTATTGGATGCTTCGGCATGTATAAATATGTATTGTAACATTGAAAGGAACACAATGAAAAATCAAGTTAGTAGTCTCGGTTTTGGGATGTAGGGGAAAATCTCTTCCGTATATGTGTTTTTCTCTCACATCGTTTATTTTCTATGTTTTAGAATTCATATGCAGGTAATTTCTGTACAGGGTTAAAACCTACAGTTTTCAACTGTCTGAAGAGGACTCATGATCTATGCATGCCCTCCATAGCTCCTCACCAGTCTTAGACCTACCATCTCACTTAATTCCAAGTGCCAAAACACCTACCTACCTCACCCCACAGAACACCCTGCAATTCTAACTTGATTTCCTGGACCCAAAGTTTCCTGCTCCTTTTGATCTAACAACAAAACCATCAAAATCAACCAAAAACCCTAGAGATACTATACCTAGCCTAAAATCCATATTTAATTCAGTCATCTCAGATGAGAATGACAAGGAGAGAGCCCTCTCCTAGCCTGGTAGGGCTAGCTACCAGGTTAAGCTTGGTTTGTGGTTATCCTAAGATTGCCTCCCTTTAGCTTGAGGTCAATCTAGGCTCTAACAAGACTGCAACACAATCAACTCCTATCCCTTTATCAGACAATGCTTTGAGGATGTCCACTACCTGGAATTTTTCGAAAAGGGTGAGCGAGGCAGGATTTCATGAGCAACTAACAGATTGGGTAGAAACACAACTGAAAGGAGAGACTACTATCATTGCTGGTATTGAGTTCAATTTCTCAATGGCCTCCATCTCACTAGCAACTCAGTTACCAGAAAATGGTGAATATTGGCTCAAAGGAATGAACCTAGATCTTGAAAACTACAAGCTTTTCCTAAAGATGCCATACAGAGATACACATACTCACCTCTTGCCTTTCAGATATTTATTGGATAAATATGCCCCCTTAGTAAAAACTATCATGAGGTTCTCCACATTTGAAGGTAGATTCTCTCGGTTGTATGCCTATCATATTCGCCTCCTGATGCATTTCACATCTCAAAAGCCACTCAACATGAGCAATCATCTATTCAGGAGTATTTCCAAAATTTTTGAAAAGATATAGTTAAAGGACAAGGAACACTCCCCAAGCTTGTTCCATCACAGTGTCATCAAAACCATTGTTCTTCACGAGCTGAAAGAGAGAGTTATGGCTTTGGAAGCCTTTTTGGGAGTAGCCTTGAAATGGGATGAGGAAAATACAACATCTCAATCTCCAAATGCACCAAAACAACAAACAGAGGTGGGGTCATCTAGCAAAACAATGGAGAAGACTTAGCTACCTAAGCTGGAGGTGGCTAAAGTGTATAATAAATGGCAAAGGCTTGTGTTTTCTTCTCACAAAGAGAAAGGGGCCAAGCCTTCTTCATCAAGAAAGCAAGAATGAATGGCAAAGGACAAAGACAAAGTTGAACATGAGTTTGAACTAATTGATCCAGAGACCCAGGATCAAACCACAAACATGAGATGGACTATCAGGCACAAGGACTACCAAATCAAGGAGTTGGTGATCAATTTGGAAAGGAAAAAGTATGTTATATCATTCCTTGAATAGGAAATTAGTCATTTCAAAGCATAGGAGTTGTTACTAGAAAAGGAAAAAGCCAAGTTAATACAACAATTTGGCAAAGGTAAGGAGATCAAGACATTATGTGAGCCTGAAGCATCACAAGTAAAGGGAAAAAGAAAAAGACCAAGAACAAGAGGCCTCAAGAAAGCTTTACAAGAGGAACAAGAACAAATTCTCCTTAATGAGAATATTGACCTAGAAGATACGATCACCCTAGAGGTTCATCCAGATAAAGAATATTAGCTTAATAGGGTGAATGAACACTTGGAGAAGCTCCTTGAGAAGGAAAATAGAGACAATCAATTGAACGACAAAAAATGTGTTTTTCAATCAATTGAATGAAAAATGTTCACTCATTTGAACGATGAAAGATGTGTTGCTCAGTTAATTGAATGGAAAATGGTCGCTCGTTTGAATAGCGAAAATAATGTGTTGTTCATTCAACCGAATGACAAATGTCAAATCGTTTGAACAACAGAAAAATGTGTTGTTTAATCAATTGAATGACAAACGTTCACTTGTTTGAACAAAAAAAGATGTGTGTTTCAATCAATTGAATGAAAAACATTCAATTGTTTGAACAATGAAAAGTGTGTTGTTCATTCAGTTGAACGACAAATGTTCACTTATTTGAACAATAAAAAATGTGATGTCCTATCAATTGCACATAAAACATTCAATTGTTTCAACAACAAAAACAATAAAAATGTGTTGTTAAATCAATTGAATGACAAACATCTAATTGTTTGAACAACAAAAAAAATGTTCTATTCAATCAATTGAATAAAAAATGTCCAATTGTTTGAACAATGAAAAATGTGTTCTTCAATCAATTGAACGACAAATGTTCGATTGTTTGAACAATGAAAAATAAGTTGTTCAATTAATTGAATGACAAATGTTTCCTTGCTTGAACATAAAAACAAAAATGAAAGAAAAAACATATTTTTTGTGGTAATGCCTAAAAGGGTATGTACATTATTTACAATTTTTCAAGAAATCTCAAAATTTCAAAGAAAAAGCTGCTAGGTTATCATCATTGAAGCTAGAATTTGCATGGATGGGTCCTCACATATCTGCTTGCCGAAAGTTTCTTTGGTGAGTGGTTGATGATAGAGGCGCACTCAATGCTCGTTTACCTTACAAGAATGGTCAAATCCGTCCATGGTAGTTAAGGTAATATTACCATTGTTATGCACTTCTTGGATCTCATAAGGGTCGAGCCATCTTGTTTGCAAATTTTTTGGGAAGTCTTGGAACCTAGAATCATACAGAATCACCCAATCCCCTTTTTGAAACATTTTCTTCTTGATAAGGTTGTCATGACACTTTTCTCTTTACTGTTGTATTATTGTAGTTCGTTGCAGAGAAAGTAGTCGAGCTTCATGTAGTTCGTTAATCTATTGAAGATGCTTGGTTTGAGCTTCTGTCAAGTCTAGACATACTTCCTGGGCCGTCCTTAGAGTCTTTATTTCAAATTCGATTGGAAAAATTGATTCTTTACTAGACACAAGCTGGTAAGGATAGTATCCAGTAGTATTCCTCCAAGTCATATGGTAGGCCCACATGGCCTCTGGCAATATAGTAATCCAATCTTGTCAGTGTGTTGAGACTGTTTTAGTCAAAATTAGTTCTATAACCTTGTTGGTGCTTTCTGCCTACTCATTTTCCTGTGGGTGATATGGAAAAGCGATCTTGTGCTTAATATGATGGTTTCTTAGGGTGGCAGTAATCTTGTTACCTGTGAATTTCTTTCCCACATTTGTGACCACTTCTTGTGGTAATCCATACCATACAAATAGCCCAAAAAGGAAGTTAATCACTACTTCGTCTGTGGCTTTTGGTAAATCTACTGTTTCCAGCCATTTTGTCACATAATCCATGGATACTAGTATGTAGGCTTTGTGATTGTAAGGTCGATGAAACGGACCTAAGAAATGTAATGCCCAATGCTCGATGGGTTCTATGACAAATTGTGGTTGCAGAGGCATTTCATCAGATTGACGAGGCCAACCCATCCTTTGGCAATTGTTGCTGGCCTATGCATATTTTTTAGCATCCTTAAAAATAGTGGGCCAGTAATATCCCATTTGTAATACCTTATGTCATGTCCTTCAGTTTGTGAAATGTCCCCCATAGGGCTCACCATGGAAAGCCTTCAGGATGTTATGGATCTCATCTTTGCTGATACATATGTGTAAAAATATGTTGGCCCCTGTATGAAAAAGATATCCACCTATCGAAGAGAACCGTGCACTATGTTGAACAATCAATTTTCTTTCCCTTGTTGTTAAATTTTTAGGTAGCTTTCCTACTACCAGATAATTTTCCACATCTGGGTACGATGGTATCTTAACCACCACAGCAAATAGGTGCTCATACAGGAATTGGTCATCTACCGCTAGTGGATCATTAACCTTCAAAATTCGAGATAGAAAATCAGCAACAGGATTCTCCTTTCCTCGTCGATCCTTAATTGTAATGTTGAACTCCTGCAAAAGCAATAACCATCATGTTACTCCACCATTTGTGATAGTTTTATTAGCTAGATATCTCATGGCAGAGTAATCAGTGTACACAAAGACTTAGTAGCCAGTTATATAGTCTCTATATTTATTTATTGCATAAATAACTGCTAAGAATTATTTTTTTGTCACTGTGTAATTGAGTTCTGTAGGGGTGATATTTTTGCTAACGTAATATATATCATAAGGTTTTTTATCCTCCTCCTAGCCAAGGACAATGCTTATGGCTACATCTGATGCGTCCGTGGAAATACGAAAAGGTAGCTCCCAGTTTGGTCCACGCAATACTTGTGTTGTTGAGACTAGTTTCTTTAATCCTGCAAAAGCTATGTTACACTTGTCAGACCAACTAAAATCAATATTTCCAGTTAGATCATATAAGGGTTCTGCAATCTCTGAAAAATCTTGATAAATCTACGATAACAACCTACATAACCTAGGAAACCATGTACCTATGTTTGCATGGAGGGGGTAGGAAGTAAAAGAATTACTTGTATTTTTGTTGGGCCTACCTGTATTCCTGCTGCAGAAATGTAATGCCCCAGGATCATGCCCTCGATCACCATCATCTAGCACTTGACATTGCTTGAACATAACCTAGTAGTGATGCGTCATTCTAAGAATTTTTCTAGTGTTCGTAGTGCTTGATCAAAATCATCCCCATATAGAGTAAAATCATCCATATATACCTCTATTCCTTCACTTATTAGATCAGTAAAGATGCTTAGTATAGCTCTCTGAAATGTGGTTGGGGTGTTGCACAAGCCAAATGGTAATACTCTGTATGTGAATGTGCCCCAGGGACAGGTGAAAATTATTTTGTCTTGGTCTTTAAGGACAATCTGAATTTGATTGTACGCACTGAAGCCATCTAGATAGGAGAAGAATTGCTTCCCTACCAACGTATCCAGGACCTGCTCAATGAATGGGAGGTTAAAATGGTCTTTCTGCATTACCTTATTTAGCTCTCGATAGTCTACACAAATACACCATTTCCTATTTTTCTTGGGGACGACAACCAAAGGGGATACCCATTTACTATCTAACAGAAGATAAATAAAGTTCACAAAGAGTAGCTTCTGTAATTCATATTTCATGATATCTTTGAGGTCAGGGTCCAACCGCCATTGAGGTTGCCAAATGAGTTGTGCATCCTTCTTTGTATAAATGTGGTGTGTACATAACTGGAGATCTGTTCCTTTCATATCAGGATAATCCTTGGCAAAAGCCCCTTTATTTTTCTGCAATACCTGGATAAGATTTTTCTGTTGTTCGCTTTCCATATTAGCATTGATATTTAGAACTTTTTCTGGTTTTATCTCAACTGGTCTACTTTTTTGAACAACGGTTGTCTAAATATTTTGGTCATTTTTGTCCTTTAGGGTATCTTCCATGGCTTCGTTATCAAGAATTTCTTTCAGCATCTAACACTCCACATTAGTTGTCTAATTTATAAAACTGTTGATAATATCATCTTTAGCTTGATTTTTAGATTGTAGTGCTTCTGCTATGTGAGTGGTGAACAGATCCTCTCTTCTAGGTACGTTGGTGGTTGCCTACATATTTTTACAATGGGCAAACTCATCCTGGCGGGAAGGTATAACACCAGACTTTTTATGGAAACTCCCTTTGTGATAGTCATGTTGCCTTCTTAGTAGCCAATATATGCATCGGTTGTTGCCAGCCAAGGTCTTCTATCTATCAAAGGATGCCCATCCAACCTCCTCCTTGGGTTTATAACTAGGAAGTCTACTAGATATTCCCATGAGTCAACAGAAACTACAATATGTTCTAAAGTCCCTTCTAATCTTACCACTGATTGATCGACAAGCTCTAATAAAGTGGTTGTCGTACTAATGCTATAATACCAAGTCCTTGACAAGTTTATTTTGTTAGTATGCTAATGGCAGCCCCTAGATTAACTAGGGTGTTTGGAAAAGATTGGCCATATATCTAAATAGTTACTATGGGATTTCCAAGGTCTTTGTATTTTATTGGAGTTTCCTCTCCTAAGAGTAAATTGGATAAGGTTTCTACAACATGAATAGTAGATGAGGTTTTTATCTTCCTCGCATGCCCTTTTACACATAATTCTTTGATGGTCTTGGCATAGATGGGAATTTCTTGAATAGCCTGGAGGAGGGCAATCTTAATACACAATTTTTTTAGTTCAGCCATAAGATCAAAATTAGGGTAAGTGATTGGTCTAGGTATAACTAGCCTTTTAGGGAATGGAGGAGAACTGACCATAAGTTTTTGAGGGTCATCATGTTGATTTGTTTCTTCCCCTTGCTTTGATTGAGTATTAGTTAAAAGTGGTGGAACATGTACAGATGATGGTGGAGTTACAATTTAAATTGAAGGCGGGTCCCTATTTTCCTCAGGGGTTATCACCAGACCTGTCCTCAATCTGAGCACATTACATTCTTTCTACTCAATCATATTCTAGATTTTCAATAACGTGTACGAACTGGACTGGCCTATTATTAGTATTCAAGTTTGGCTGAGCTGGTAACTATGGCCCCAGAAGAGGTTGAGAATTTTGTTGTAATGTATAAGCAACTGACAATGCAGTCTGAGGCTGGGCACCTATTTCCGTAGGTGCATTGGATATCCCTAGAGTACACTGCTAGTTTTTAGATCAATTCATATTTTTTGAGGTGGAGGCAGGCCACTGGTATTAATAGGGATTGCCTTGCCAGACACAAGTAAAAGGAGAATTTGGCCAGCCATTTCTTGGAAAAGATTTTGCGGGCCATGATGTCATAGGGAATGGTGGACTTTGCCAGTTTGGGTAGGATGATTGGCCTTGCCAGGCTACCCCATGGTTTTGTTGCGGATTAAACTATGATGGGGGAAAAAATTGGGATGTGTCTTATGACATACCTATAGGTATGGCTTGCCATTGTTGATGTTGATTCGTCAAATATTACGGTTTTTTTTCGTCATGGACATTATTCAGTATCATGGTCCTTCGTACAAATGGCACACGTTCAAACCATCTCCAATGAACATTCACATTGGTTGTGCTTCTTTCAGCAGCAGAGGATGGCCAAATTTTGTTCTGCTAAAGTTTGTTTTTGTTTGTCTTGTAGAACATCCAGCTGTGTTTTAAGAGTGCCCAAGATGTCCATCTTAAAATCTTATAAGAGGTTTCCAATATCCATCTGTGTTATATCTCCACTATGTGGTTTTCTTCTTCTGCTCATTGGATCTATGCTAGCTGCTCCTGTACATGCACTTCCTCGTGAAAACCTGATACATAGACAAGTCATTTCATCATACTCTTCTTGAGAAATATCCCCTTTTCCCATTAAGTTTAGAGTTTTTGTCCATTCCTCTTTCATCCCTTTAATCAATATAGTTATTACGACTTCTTTTGGTAGGGTAGTGTGTGGAGATATTTGCAAATTATAATTAAATCATTCTACATATTCTTCTAGTGTTTTGTTATCTTTTGCAATCATCTTGAAAATTTCATCTTTCATTTCCCTAGTTTTACAAAAGTCTTGATATCTTTTAAGGAAGGAGGTTTTCATCTTGTCCCAAGAATTGATGGTTCTCCCACCTAGATCCATAAACCATATTAAGCTACCCCTTTCAAAGTGGAAGGGAATAGTTTCAGTTTTTGGGGGTTGATGGTATAGTCATACCCTCTACAGAGGACATCAAACTCAAACAAGAAAGAATTAGGATCCGCTGTGATCATAAAATGAAAGGTTGGGATGTTTTGTACAGGAATAGCCTTCATGGGGGCATTGGCCACTTGGTAAACTATGGGGTATTGTAATGTCAAGGTTTGACCTTGGGGTGGTTGTTCTACCATTTGGTCAAAGATATGTCGATAGTCTTCAGGAATTTCAATGGGTGCTTCCGTAATAAACAAAGAGTTAGCAACCCGAGTTGCTTTGACAACACTACCTAGGTCTGGAATCTCAGGAGATCCTTGTTCCAACAGTTGTGGTTCTACTTCAGCAACCCCAATAGTTTCTCCTTTTCCTTCTCATAAATTACAACATTTTCCCTATTATAGATGATTAGAGGGTAGACTTATTGTAGCTTGAAAACTATGTTCCCATCCTCCTATTTGGCTTTGAGTTTCAGCATGAGCTATAGATGGTGGGCCCGCTACTTGAGGGATGGCAGTAGAATGTTTTCCAGGTATATCCTGGAATCCTAATGATGCTTGATACTCTTCTCTTCTTATAATTTCATCTATAAAGGGAATTCTCCAAAATTTCACCGATCCTTTGGGTTTTGTGGATTTTTGTAGAGGATTTTGTTCTTTCTCTATCTCTTTATTCCTAGTCATTCATAAAATAAATTCCTATTTAACCTCTAAAATTTTGTTGTAAAGCAGGTAAGTAAGCAAGCACTTTACTTGGTAGGTATGCAGGTTCTTACCTTCTATTTTTAAAACATAGTTTTCTTACAACAAAGGAAGAGAATTAATAATTTTGAACACTCTCCCTAGAAATAGCACCAAAATGTTGGCTCACTAAGATGTCTTTTTATAGGGAATCTTAATCCCTACATTAGTTGTCAACCCGAGGTAAGTCTTTCTATTTCAAGAGTGCCAACATAGTATGTGTAGTGAAGTTAGAGGTTATCTAATGATGAATTGTTGCAATCATTAAAGTCTAATTCTTCAATCCAATTCACACAACTCTGTAAAGAAACTATTTATGAAAGGAATGCTCGCAACACCCTGTGTAACTCCATACAACTTGTTCCAAAACCAATTGGAACTTGAATGCAAATGAGAATTACATGGAGAATTACTCAAATAGGCTTGAGACTAATCACACTTAATCACGTAAAGAAACTATGATTATCAAACAACACCACTCAAGTCAAATCAATATGTATTACTAAATAACAATAACAATTAGCAATTGAATAGCAATAGGTAAGTGAACAACAACAACTATAAAAGATTCCTAAATGATAAACATTTTATATTGCAATCCATAGAAGTTACTCAGTCTTGTTTCTCAATATCTACGATAACATTCATTCGATCGAACATCAATCAACCATACATTCACTTATTCTAATCAAAGGGCTTACTGAAGTTTATCTTGCAATTTGAGTATAAAGCTAAGTGAACAATAGTGTAGGTCAATATCATCAATCTTCACGATAAGCAAAAGAACTAAATGTTAAATCAAATAAAAGGAATGAATGTAAACTATAATGTGAAAGAGCACTGGAACTTCTTGTGACTAGGCCTAGAGTCGCCAGAAGCCTATGCTTAACAAAAACTCAAAATATGAAGATGTGTCAAGCGCAACGTTCTTTAATTAATTCCAAAATAACAATTGACAAAGTCACTGAATTGACATCATTTTACTCTAAAGAGAATAACTACATATCAAAAAGTCTGAACAATCATCTAGTTGCCTTTCGACCTTATATAACATGAAAGGGAAACTTGGATAACAATGAATCCTCAGGATCATGGGATCCTAAGGATTTTGCAATATAAAATCTAATAATATTAATAAATAGGAGTATTCAAGCTAATGTTCCACTTCCTTGTCCACCCCAGATGTCGTGGTTTTTCCTTTTATGGCCTTGTGTTGTCCTGCCAACTAAACAACTTTTTCCGAATCGCATCTCTGCATACAAAGACAACAAAGAATCAGTTTTTCGTACTAAATTCACCTATTCTATCACTAGCTACTTTATTCCAACTTTGACTGAGTTTTTCCTCATTTTATTCTATAAACAAAGATAATATTATAAGGATGATCGATAAATGAAGCATTAAGTGAAGAGAAATCATACCTTTTTCTCATCGCAACAATAGGTATATCCAAAAAAATGTGTATTTCTTTGGCATCTCCTCATTGGGAATTACTTATGTTGTCAAAATTGACCGAAAATTGTTGTAAAAGGATAAGGAGTTTGGGTTAGCAAATCCACTACAACATAAGTCTAGAAAATGTGGCTAAAAATTTAAAAACAAGGGATAAAGTAAGGAGGGACAATCATAAGATAACTTGTACAAGTCACAAACAAAAAAGGGTAATGGGACGTTGAAAAAGGACACTAGAAAGTATTGTGGGTTCCATAAAAGTCCTTGAGAAAACACTAATGAATGTTGCTTGAAACAATCATTATTGGTAGAGATTAAAGAAAAGGAAACAAAATCTAGCTTTGATTCTAATTTAGAATAGGATAAAGGAAAAAGAATCATCAATGCATAACCTATTGCTACCATTACAACCATAAAAATCCAACTAGAAGAGCCAAAGGGACCTAAAGAGAGGGAGTGTTTCTTAGATTCAGAAATTTGGGTGAACAAGACCCCACTATATTTCATCGTTGACAATGGGAACTAAAAAATCTTGATATAGACCGAGGTGATCAAGAGATTGAAGTTGCCGACAGTGCCACATCCCCAAATATACATGATTGGTTGGTTGAGCCATGGATATGACATATGTGTCAACCAATGATGTTTCCTATCCTACATCATCAAGTCCTTCAATAATGAGGTAAGAAGTGATGTTTCCCCAATTGAAGTTTATGTTTCTCTTTTGGAAAAACCTTATACGTGGAAATTCCAAATTGTTTATGAGTCTTTTCCCCATAATTTCATTGTTACTCTCAATGGTTGGATCTATAGGGTAACATAAATAGTTCCAACTACTATAATTTCATTAATCTCTGGAAAATAGTTTTGAAAGGTAACCACTCAGATTGTAAATAATTTCCTCTGCATGGTTTAGTTAGAAGGTCAAGTGAAGGTCATTGTGACCACAAAAAACTCAACATGAGGCCTCTTTGCACAACAAAAGAAAGTGGACAAGATTGCAGAGACACATAGAGATATATTTTCTCTACTTGTGGGGTGCCTCTACACTTCTATATCAAACACTCAATTGATTTGATACCTGGTGCTCTTGTACCTAATGAACTAATATATAGATTATCTCTCTTGATGAATGGGGTAGTAAAATGTTAAATTCATGAGCTCATCCCAAAGGGAAACATTTTATCAAACTCGTCATCTGAGCTATAGTGAAAGCTTGTTGATGGAACCACAATTGAAAATTGATTCTAGCTATGAAAGTGAAATGTCACTTGTTGAACTTGTAGATGCCAATTAATCATTTCATGAGTGGAAAACGGTTAATATACTTGCAGAAGGAAAGATACAATACATTGCATAATTCATCGAATCAACAACATAATTGTGTGTACCATCTATCTATTTCACACTTGCTTGAACATTAGAAATTTGACTTGTGTCATGATTGTGATTGAAAAAAACTAATTCCACTATGTTTTGCACTGAGGAAAAGGAATCGTTGGAGTGGTTTGGGAGCTTCTCTTGATCATAACATCAAAACTTTGGGTCATTATTCATCTTGACTTAACTGAGGTTGATGTAGGGATAAAAGTAGGTGAAGAAAAGTGGTGCTACAAACCTGCTACCTGTGCTGCTACAAGAGGTCCTGTATTGCTACAAGACAACATGTAATGTTATAGGCGGGGTTTTGAGAGATTTTTTTATAGTGGATATTAAGTATTAAGGGAATGGAGAGGTAGATGGAGGTTGGATATAGTGAAGGAATGTTGGGGAATCCTCCTAGCCAAGCTCAAGGCCTCTCATATGTTTTCCTTACACTAGAATGAATTCCCACGATGTCCTAAATTTCCTAGGTGAAAAAACTGTCGAAACAAATTTTTGGGGGAAGAATTGAGGGATGGAAAGAAAAGATGGAGAAGTATGAAATGGAAGTGAAAACGGCTTCCTCTCGTAAAGATCAACACAACCCTACAACCAGCAAAATACATACATCCATTTCATTAACACAGTGAAATAAACTATGATGGAAAATATGAGTTGAATTTTAATAACATCTATTTGATTCCTTAACACTAATTTGATCACTAAACTGGCTCCTAAATTACAAAAAGTAAATATGAATAAGGACAACTAAGATCTATCTATTTGTAATAAATCATAAACATAATCTTTTTCGGCTGAGACTGTGAATCCTTCCACCCATTCACCCATAAGAGAGGTGATGCAGAAGCTTGCAATCATAGGTTTTCATAGCTTAAGCTCTAACTTAATGAAATAAATCTATGAAATACTTGAGAATAAGGACAAAACACAACATAAAAAAGAGGTATCAAAGCCTCTGGGTTGGGCCCAAACCCAAGATTCTGAGCCGTCTAAAACTAACCCAGATGCAATTTAATAACCAACTTCTCATTATCAGAAGGTAAAAGTCTCATACGTCACATGAAAGTAAAAATAAAAATGTCAATAGCTACACCTAACTAAATAAAAAATTTGATTCCTAATGAGCCTTTTAGCTCATTTATTTATACAAAAGGGTATCTCATAGAATATTCCTTGAAAATAGGAGTGATTTCCTCCTTGATCTCAAGAATTGCAGATCCTGTCCTCCTTGAGAATCTCATAAACTTGGCGTTACTCACTTGTTAATGAATTTTATCATGTGAGTGAGGATTTCGTGATATCAAGTCAAGTTATAGAATAAGGGGGTGGAAAATCCTCCCTAGATTCCCTCTTGATTGTATTCATCAAGCCCCTACATAGTAAATTCCTCAAAAATGTATCTTTTACTAAAATTTAATCACATTATGCCACATACTATGACAAACAAATTTAACTCGTCTTACTAAAAATATTATAACCAAACATGTGAATAAATGTCAGAAAAGGATAGTTTTAAGGTTGGAGGATAGCATAATGAACTTCAAGATATACCTATTGATGGGAACCATCATCTCACCCCTGTTGAAGGTGTTGTTCATCCTCCGAGCAACTTAGTCATCCACATGAAGCTCATTCATGGCCGTGGTGGCCTCTTTGACATACCAAGGCACCTCAGTTGGTGTACCCTCATGTGGATAAAAACCTGCATTTGTCTTTATCGTTGTCAATACCTTTTGTTCCCCTGCCTGGTTCGCTTCTTCTTGTAAGCCCAATGACAAAGGTTGACTAATTTTGAGTCCTATGCATTTGATTTTCAGTCTTTGCATGATTCTTTTGTATAGTGGGGTTATTTCCAAGGCATTCCTTAGCCTTTCACGAGAGTGATACTCTCTGATTTTTATAATGTGGGGCAAGGCATGCCATCTTCTATAACAAACTTGTAGGCTCTCTATTCCTTACATACTAAAAGTGTCCTAAAAATGAATAATATCTTTCTCTTGTGTTTCTATGTATTTAGGTGCTAAAACAGGACCAGAGATGATAAAGTTATGATCATTGATGACAAAGTTAGGGCTTACTAGCTCTGCTATGATATACAATGGTTCTTTCTCTTATTTTTTCATTACCTTTTTCACTTCCCTGGCCCTATCCTCTTCATGAGTAAACCAATATGGTAATTCCATTAGTTTCATGTCTCCCAATATTGAATTGGGATCCCCTAAATTTAGTTCTATTAGAATGAAATTGTGCATATAGAATTTAGCTACCTCTTCCCTATCTTCCATACTATCTTGTTTGCTAAACTCAATAAAATTATTCTATTCTTGAAAAGGAAAACATCCATACTGTGCTACTGTATTAATTTGGAATTGCATCCACTTTTCCTTGAGGAAAAGAGCAGAGGAATTTTATGGCTTCTTGTAGTCTATGGTTTCCATAGAGACACTTGGCATAGTGGCAAGCTGTGTATCTTTCACTTGGAGTTGTTCTTTCAACCTTCTTTTTCTTGTTTGTAGCTGCTCCATCATAATTTAGTATCTTACTCTCAAATCACTCAACTCCTTGCCCATTTCAATGACTTTCTCATCCATGAGGCCCACATATTCAACATTCTTAGATTTGGGAATTTGCATCCACCTTTGTGTTCTTCCTCTCTTTATTTCCAACTCATATAGGAGTGGAACTATAAACGTTTCAGGTGTGATCCTTCCTCCCTGAATAAATTTATAATAGGACCCTATGATGGGTTGTGGATCAGATTCTTAAAGCTCTTGGAAGTCCTTCTAAACTAACTTGGAGGTGTATTCTTCTTTGTATAGCTCTTTTTAAACCTTTTGTAGCATTCTATGTTTCTCCTATAACTACCCCTGTTTCTTCTGTAGCTCCTCTTTTTCAACTTGGTCAATGGCAACTTGTGTCTTGGGTTTCTTGAATGTCATTTCCCTGGTGGTGTTCCTTCTCTCATATGTCACAAGTTGTTTGAATTTTCCCATAGGATAGGTAATCTCCTCAAATTCTCCTTCACTAGGCCACACTTCTCCCTTTTTACTGGGACATTTCTTAGTAGTGATAGTGACCTCTAAAGAACGTTTTGGTTTCCCCTGCCTATTTCTCGTGCTCTTCCTAGTTTTGAAATATATGGGACCTTATATTATTTGCCTCCTTTTGGGCTTGACATGTGTGTGCAATGTAGCCAATGTTGCAACTACTTCTTGTTCAGTATCCCCTAGATAAAAGCTTGTTTGATGTGGTTGTTTCTCTACTTCTTGGGTTTAGAAGTCTCCTTAGGGCTAACTGTTCCTTCCCCTATCCACCTTTAATTTATACTTCTTCTTCATCTATCTCTGCTACCTCCTCTTCCTCCATTTTTCTTTCCTCTTCTTCTCCTTTTTTTGCCTCTTCCTCCTCTTTTTCTTCTTCTTCTTCTTCCCTTCTTTTTCCTTCTTTACCTCTAGTGCTATAGTCTGGTATTTCTCCATGTGTGATGGCTTGGGTTTCTATGAAAGTTTCCATATCCATGTCCAAAAATTTAGTTCATAGGATAGGGATCCTTAACTAAATCAAATCATGCATCAAAATTAACTTGTTGATGCCATGGTGAGATAAGTGTTCGTGCTTTCCTTCCCACCTTTTGACTCATCTCAACAATCGAATGGAGGAAATGGGGAATGCTAAGTATTTGAGGGAGAGGAAATCTCACTTTGAATCTTAACCAAAAAAGTAACCTAAAATGATAAGCATATACCACACTCAATCTTCCTTCACAAGATATATGTTTTATGATGTGATAAGCCACCTGATCCTAGGGGTATGGTAGGCTTTCTCTTCTCACTTCATTTTATCTTCTATGGGCTCCTCTTTCTGAATAAAGAAGTTCTTTTTGGCTATCACACTTACTAGCTTCACCTATTCTCCATCGAACCTACAAGGGTAAGGTGGTTACTCTAATTCTGGTTTCAGGACTTAAGGAGATGTCCAATCCTCTCACAACAGTAGTGGAACTATCTTCCACTTGAGGATCCAATTCCATGGAAAATTCAAGAGTGATATCATCATCATATCCTTTTAGTAGTTCAAAGAAACCCAGCCATTGAGCTATTCTAAAGATTTTTATTATAGGGGGTGTTGGTGAATCCTTTTGGTGTCTGAAGGTTCTCTTATGTTAAATCCCCCCTCCCCCCGATTTCTTTTAATTTCCCTCCTTGGTGCTACTTAGGTGTGGATTTTTTTTTAAAACAATATCAGTTGTGAAACAATGTTAAATTACTTGGTAGAAGTGAAGGAGAACAATGTTAGAATTGATGTCAGCCAAACTATTTTTCTCTTCTTTTAATCACAATCATTGGAGGACCCCACTTTATCATTTCCTAGAGGTAGAATGACCTATTCTCTATCATTGTTATTGGATCCCCGTCATGTAGCTTCACAATATCCTCTTATATCATGATAGGATGTACTGTAGAAATACAGGTCCCTCCTATAACATCGCAGTGAGGAGGTGAAATTCGAGTTCCGTGTTGATCGGTTGGTTGAGAGAGATGGTTATATGAGTGAGGAGTATGGAGATGAGGTTTGTGGAGATGAGGATGGATGGAAACTTATAGGTTTTATCATGTCGACATAAAATCTACACATTATTTGTAGTCCTACAAAGAAAAAGAATCTTAGCAAAAATGTGTAAGAGCTCCTTCCATGTCTTTCTCTTTTCTCTTTTGTTTTTTTTTCGAGACATGCAAGATGCCTATGTAGAGGTTTTCAGCCTCCATGCTTTCCCTAGGTGCCTCAAAGGAGGTTTTCATGTGGGGATCTTCTATTTTAAATTTCCCTTTTTTTTTCTCTTGGGTTTCCTCAGATAGGTTTTCAACTCAGGTGTGGGTCTCAAATGTCTCATGGAGGTTTTCATCTAGGTCCCCTTATTACTTTTTTTCTCCATTTTTTTTTAGAATTTGATTGATTGAGCGTTATGAGCCTCCTAATCACATTTAACTCTCTAGTGAATGAATTGACAATTATTTCCTTGGATAGAGGTTTCTTGTGGAATTTCAACCTATGACCATTGAAAAGGGAATCCCTTCCTTATCAATGGTTCTGATTTGGATGGATCCATTATCATGACACTTCTCTATTAGATAGGGGCCCAACCATCTTACAACAAATTCCCCTTGAAATCCTTAAATATGGAATCATACAATAAGAGCCAATATCCATATTGGAAAGTCCTTTCTTTGATGTGCTTCTCATTCCAAATCTTCCTCTGTAGTTGGATTACGTCATGTGTAGGAGAGATTGCATTCTGAATTCATATAGACCATTAAGTTGGAGTACACTTTCTATTGTAGCTGTTGACATTGCAACAAGATGATGGAGCTTAGTGAAAAGAGTCGCCTTCACTAAGTGGGCCCACAAACAAATTATGGCGCAAAGTCTATTTTTAGACTATGTCTATTTTTAGACATATGGATCATGTCTATGAGTTGCAGGATGCTATTTATGGATGATTGGTCAAGTTGGAAAAAATAGATGGACTTCTATTTTTAGAAAACAACGGTGACACTGTCAAGTCTA
>APFE031220643.1:5330-95719 GCA_000404065.3 Pinus taeda | reverse complement strand
TGTATTAAGTTAGTCACCACACACACATGTATTACATGTCATTGATCCACATGTGTGGGTTGGAGACTCATTTCTTGAGAACTTTAATGGATACTACTTTAGGGCCTTGATGGTATATCTTACAAAATCTCTTGGTAAACATTGTGATTCATTCTTTCTATTCCTCGAGACACTTGATAATATTGAAATCACTCCCAAAAATCCACGAAGATGGGGAGTATAAATTACTTGTGCTGGAAATATAATTGAGAAATAGAGGTTTTCCATTTGCGATATTGGAGTCACAGACATTGGATATATGGTAGTAGTCCTCAATGTTAATTAACTAAAATTATATTGTAATAATGAAAAAAGAGGGAAACTTATTGGTAACCTTGATGTCCTGATCATTCTAAATAATAGCCATTCCACCCAAGTATATCTAATCATCAATCACTACTACTTGGAAATTCCTCCCCCATTTTCTAATTATATGAGGTAGAACCTCACTTAATATTTTTATTTCTTATATCAACATTATTGATGGGTGCTTTGCAGACCATTTTTCTTTTAGGAGTATTTGTTTTCCTTTACTATTGAGGTCCCTCATGTTCCATGAGACTATTTTCATGGAGAATTTACACAGAAAGGGAGTATAGTGTGACTAACAAAAACATGTTCCAATATTTAAGTTATTGGACAATGCCACTTCATGACTCCTATATTTCTTTAACCTGGGACTGAATAGTGAACTTGATAGCCTTAAGGGAAATTAACCAATGAAAATCTCAAAAAGAGGTGACTTTTGACTTTATCACATACAAGTTAATATACTAAAAAAATATCCATAAAAATTTCATCAATCAATGAATCTTTAAAAAAAATATCCAAAACGATTTCATCAAGCAATGAAGCATTACACTATAAATTACAATCTATAAACCTTTTGGAAACTTTTTGCTAAACCATGTTCAAAACCAACATATTTAATATTAATATTTAACAATAATATGGAAAATAACACATTTTCATAAATTAAATAACATGTTATCAATCCTAAGAAATGTCACTAACATAAAACTAAAAATCATGCAACTAATGGGAGTGGCCACTCAAGGACACCATAAGACAATTAATCTATTAAGACAAGGATTAATGGGGAAAGAAATCTACAAAGGACAAAGGCAAACCTATTTTAACTTTATTTTTTTATTAGGTGCAAGTTGCTCAAGATATAATGAAGAGAATAATTAATTTTATTGCATTAAGAAAACCCAAGCACATTCTATAACTTAGCAAGGAAGAGATGTATAATACCCATCTCAGCGACACAACGCATGGCATTAAGTTACTTTTTTATATATAATTTAAACGTATATCATAAAATCACAAATTTAGCATGAATGGATGTTTAAAATCCATTTTTATAAAAAGAAAATATAATTTTTGTTATAAAAAAAAACCAGAAACTAAATATACTTTTTTTAGAAAATAAAAAATACTAAACTGAATATATATTGAAAAAAAAAAACTAAACTTAAGCAAAATATTTTATCTTAAATTTGAAATATTTTTTTAGATTTTTTTAAACACTTCCCTCCATTCTAAGAAGCAAAAATAATAATAGAAGTAAGGATGGACAAAAAATATTCCTTTCCTTGGTAAGTGTTTCCCACCATTCATTCCACTCACTCAAGTTATTTCATAAAACAGAGATAAGTGTTATTTCACACTATTTTCACAAAGCCTATTGAGCTTCTCTTATGATATATCTATTCCTTGATGGAGTCCTTGATATATTGATCAAGTTTTGATTCCTTGGAGATTATTTAGAGCAAAGAAAACATGAGTACTCTTAATTCCATGTTCAATGCCTCTAATGGTGGACAGAAGGCAAGGGATGGGTTTCTATCATGGTCATAACTCCAAGTTCATTGTCTCTGATGGTGGACAAGGCAAGGGAGGGGGCTGTGGTCATGGTTGTGGTCGTGGAGTTTTCTCTTTTACATTATATTTAGGGAGTTCAAAGCAATTTGAATGGAATCATTGTCGTCACTAGGTGTAATGGATTAAGTGTGATAATGGATAAAATGAAGTAATTGTTTGTGAGAATTTGTTCTTGAACAAACATTAGGATTCATCTTATTATAGAGAGAAGTACATGCATTAAAAACAACTCAATATTTCATGTGACATTCATATTGTATGTGACTTATTTTTCATTTAAAACAATATACTTTTTCATGTGACATTCTTTTTTTGTTAAAATTTCTTCTATTTCTAATCTAAATTACAATTGTAATTTCAAATAAAGATTCCTGTAAATATTAATCTACCAATTCTACATGGAAATCATAAGAAACATTCACAATATAATATGAAGAACAAATGGGTACCTAATTCATATGGATTAAAAAATGCTTCTACTACTTAATGTGAATTACAAGTGTAATCTTAGTTGGATCTCCAATATATCTTAAGCCATATTTTCATTTTATTTTTAGTACTACTAAATGTTATTATGTCCTAACTCATTTTATTATTAGCATTGTAATCAAAATATGCATTTTTCTATAGAATTAGTACTAACATGTAATATTGATTTTTTTTTTCGACAAGGTTATAGGTAATGACCATGAATATGATGCTATAGACTATGTTTAGATTACATCATATATCAGAGATGATGATGATGAGGATGGCGATGGCATTGGTGATGATTATGTGGATGATATTATCAGGATGGTCAGGATGATGATCATGGAAATGATAATGAGGATGAGCTTGACTATGATTTTTGTGGTGCTACCTATTCATGCATTATTTTTTATATTTAGTTGGATGACTTAATATGGTAATCATACATTTGAATTTTAGTTTATTTGAATAATGGTGATGATATTATCGATACTATCTTTTTACCTTATGAATATGTTGAAAATTGTTTACAATTTTTTTTATGAAGAATTATTGTGTATGATAAGATTCCTATTTTTTTATGGATGTTGTGAATTTACATTAGAAGAATGGTATCTATGAAACATTTTCATTTGGTAATCTTACATTGAATTTTAGTTGATTTGATTAAATATGATGATGATATTATCATTTTTATCTTGTTATTTTATGTATATATTGAAAATTATCAACATTATTTTGATGAAGAATTATCATGTATGATGATATTACTATCTTTTGATGGGTGTTGTGAATTTACCTTAGAATAATGGTGTCCATGAAATATTTTGATATGATAATTACAAATTTGAATCTTAGTTGATTTGATTAAAGATGATGAGGATATTATTAGTATTATCTTGTTACTTTATATATGTGTTGAAACCTGTCAATGTTTTTTTATGGGGAATGATTATGTACGATGATAAGAATATTTTTGGATGTAATGTTGTGATTTTACCTTGGAATAATGATATCTGCGATAAATGTTGGTTTAATAGTAATATATGTATATTGAAAATTGTCAATGATTTTTTATGGAGAATTGTTTTATATGAGGATACTGCTATATTTTTTATGAACATTGTCAATTACTCTTAAATTTGTTTACAAATACTAAGTTATGAATTTGAATTGTGATATATTCTTAAATGTGTTATACATGAAAATACCTCCTGATCATCTTGGAGGAGAACACTTTGATGTTGGTTGAAATACCCCTTTCTCCTAAACTATATAAGCCTATAATAAAAGTTATGTACCATCAGAACCACAATATCCTAGTCTATAACAAGTTGTCCCTTTCATCTAACTTGTGTTACCAAAATTGTCACATTAGAGGAATTTTCAACTCAAAAAATAACCATGTAAGAAAAAAATAAAAAACTAATAAAATAATGCCATGTAGACAATTTTTTAATATATCATTTTTATTATTCTTTTATCAAAATTACCCAAATAAATGTCACATTTATCAAAATAATTGTATATGTATTTTATATTTAAATTTAATGTATTAGCACAAGATTTAATAAAATTAAAATTAAAAAAGCAAATTCAAAAGTTAAAGGAAATTTAAACTTAAATTTAATTTACCCAAATAAACGTCACTTTTATTAAAAATAACCGTCTACATGTATTTTATATTGAAATTAATTTATTAACACAAGATTTAAGAAAATTTAAATTTAAAAGGAAAATTTAAAATATAAATTTAAGTCAAATTTAAAGTTAAGTTACTCAAATAAATGCACTTTTATCAAAATAACCATATATTCATATTTTATATTTAAATTAATTTATCAATACAAGATTTAATAAAATAAATTAAGAAAGTAAATTTAAAATTTAAATCAAGAAAGTAAATTTAAAATTTAAATTAAATTTGATTTAGGATTTTATATTTAAATCTATTTATTTAACACGCCATGATTTACCCTTCATTAAAAATATTCTTGATATTCTAACTTTTATAGATTAAGATATTAATTTTATTTGTAATATTTAATATAGTTTTGGGTCACTTGGGCACCATTCACAGTTAAATTAGGTAAGTTATATTATTAAAAAAAATCCACTACCTAGTCGCACCTGTATGTCTTTTAAATTTTAAAGGATTTTGATTGTCATACACATTATGACATGGAAATTTAATGTTAACATTTTAAAATGAAAATTCCTCTAATGCGAGGAAAAAAGCTCGAGTTAACTAGAATTTGACACTCTTGTTCACTTTTGGAAACTCATATGGTGGAATGTGATCTCTTTATCCCCATCTTTAGATATTTCCTAAAAAATAAAAGCATACAAAAGTGGGAAAGAGCCATAAAGCATGGGGAAGCTTTTTCCTAAGCACAAAAGCATCTAAAAAGTGGAAAATGCCATCTTTATATGAGGAAACATTATTCACCCAAAAGATTTTGTCAAAATTGAACTAATGAGGAATTTGGGAAATCTTCATAGCCTTCACTTTCCTATATATTGGAGGCTTGGCCATTGAGGAAATGATGGGAATTCGTGTATTGTCATGCTGCTAAGATCTATCTTGAGAGGGAGAGTTTTGGAGCTAGGAGTTGGGGGAGGTGTTGTTGCAACTGCATCTGATGGTTTTAACTTTCCTCCAACTCCTTTATTAATATAGATTATTTGTTCTTCCTTCCATATGCTACTATTCATTCTTTACTTATCCCATTTAACTAATGAACGTATGGGATTTTGGTTTATATTTATTTATTTAGTAATATTTATATGTTTATTATACTTTCAATTATCAAGATATTATGTTGTGAAGTTTTTTTTTTTCTCTCACTTGTGTGTAGGACCAGGATTTGGAGCTATCTAGGAGCGCTTTCTAGCTACACTAAAAACTCCAACAAGACCTTCATGCGAGGACTCACATGAATTCATTCTTCTTTTCTTAATCTATACTCTACATCTTGATCTACTAAGAATCCTGAGCCTTAGAACAACCATTATCTTAATCAGTATATCTTAGGTTTCTGGGATAAACTGAGAGGGTTTTATGTTCATTTAATTGTGCATTAAATTCTACAGCAAAATGATATTTAGAAACCGTAATATATTTCACTATGCAATAAAATTAGTAAAACGGAAATAAAAGTAAAACTCTAAACAAGAAGCCAAAAGTGGATGTAACCATTGATGCAAATTGGGAATAAAATTGGATGTTAAACTAGCCATCAAACCAAGATGCAAAACAATGAGACAAAAAGGGTTTTAAAGTAAAATTAAAAAGGGGTGCAAAACTAGACATAAAGAAGGGAACAAAATAGGGCATACAAAAAGATACCAAATTAGACGCAAACAAGGATGCAAAAATGGATACCAAAATGAGGATGAAAAGAATGGTGTAAAATTATGATGCAAAATTGGGTGCAAAAAGGATGTAAGAAAAGACAGAAAACAAGAAGCAGAATGGGACTAAAAAAGGGTGAAACTAAGGATGCCAAAAATTATGCATAACTAGATGAAAATTCAAACTAAAATCTAGGTGCAAAATGAGATGCAAATGTGGACACAAAATGTGGCAGAAAAAAGGATGCAAATTTGGATGCTAAATAGGATGCAAAATTAGACACCAAAAAGGTTTCAAAATTGGACATAAAAAATGGTGAAAATGTGGACACAAAAGTAGAAAAAATGGTGTGAAAATGGGCATAAAAATGGCTCAAATTTGGATGGAACATTGGATGCAAAATGAGGTGCAACAAATGATTCAAAACTTGGTGCAAAAACAAATGTAAAAGTAGATGAAAAAAATGGCTCAAAATTGAACGTAACTTTAGACACAAAATGGGATTCAAAGGTGGATGCAATGCATGGTCCAACATAGGGTGAAAATTTAGATGCTCAAAAGGATGCAAAATTGGATGCAAGAAATGCTGTTAAAAATGATGCTAAATTGGATGCAACAAATGATGCAAAATTAGGTGCAAAATAGGATGCAAAAAAGGGAGACAAATGAAATGAAAAAGTGGATGAAAAAAATGGTTTAAAAATGGATGAAAAATTTGGCACTAAATCAGATTCAACATATGGTGCAAAATTAGATGCAAAAATGGTGTAAAAAAAGGCCAAAAAATTGGTGCAAAAATAGATGTAAAAATAAGTAAAAAATTAGAAGCAAAAAATGGCATAAGACTAGATGCAAAAACTGACACAAACTCGATGCAAAAAAAGGCACTAAATCAGATGCAAAAGATGGTGTAAAACTTGATGCAAATATCAACACAAAAATAGAAGAAAAGAATGGCACAAAATAAGAAGCAAAAAATGATGCAAAAATAGATGTAAAAAATGGCACAAAACTAGAAGCAAAACCTATTGTAAAACCAAATGCAAATCTTGGTGTAAAATATGATGCAAAATTTAGCATAAAAAAAGATGCAAAATTTGTCGCAAAAAAAGATGCTTTAAAATTTGTACAATAGAGCCAGATTTAGCGCCAGGCTGCTCATCCCAATGGAGAGAAAAATACAATAAAATCTGGTGCTAAATCTGGCGTAAATTGCCTGTTTTGCTGTAGTGATGGGTCTCTTATCCCAAATAGTGTGAGGTCTAATTGGGACATCATATTGTAGAGAACCCTTGTGATTATTTCCAATTCATGTATCCTTGTCAACAAGGTACAAAATGGAAAGTGGAGAAGATAAAATATCATACACAAAGAGCGGTGAAGAAAAATAAGACTGAAGATGAAGCCAAGCTGCAAAGAATAATGAATATGGGACCATATTAAGTGTTGGGATCACAAGTACTTGATAAACTTAAATGTGTAGGAACAATTATACTTGTGATTCTTAATGAATAAATAATATAATGTGATTTGTAATCATGTAAACTAATTCTATAAAATCTACATGTGAATGGAGAAGGAAAGAAATGAGAGAAGCTAGGGATGGAAATCCTTCGCGATATTCATGGAAAAAGTTGAGGAAAATTTTATGGAGATATTTGGATATTGTTATGGAATAAGTTTGAACTAATTTCCTAAAAATGAAATTATTGTTATGGTCACCTATAGTTAGATAAGGTGCCACTTGTACAATAGTTATAATATTGAGTATTGATGATTTAATAGAATTTCCCCTTTGGTGGATTATGTGCAATGGTATTGGTGTCCCTTGATTTGCTTGAGTTTGCATAGTGTAGATGTGGTAGTGCTTTGCATTCTATTGTGACTTTGATGTCATCAAGTGGTACCAGTGTAGGTTTTGGGTCATGGAGAATAAATTTTCATATCAAGATCTTATGGTGACATGGCTTATCCAGTGGATTCTTTTAATTAATCTTATGATCATTATGACAATTGGTGCCATCACTACCATGAGTTTGTTGCACCTACTCTTTTAGTGGAAGATGAAGGTAGATTATTTCTTTATTGCTATGTTGTGCATGTAGTGATGTTTCTCACTAAATAAATTGGTATTTTATTGTTGAGCATATATCCTCCTTAGCTTCGTAATGCTTCCTAGATTGTAACAGTGGGTTAGATAAGTTTATGGAATAAGTTATCACAAAGTTTTTAAGATGCACTTCACAACCATCATTTCCAAGTTTGAGCCACCCACAAATGGACCCATGGATTGTTTGAAAAAAAATGGCCCATATATGTTTTCCCATCAAATTGAATTTAAGAGCCGTCAATGAACAAGAGTGCCACCAAGTAGAAAGTCAAGGTAGTGCCAGTGAAATGAGCCATAGTTTCCATTGATTAGAGTTGTTTCCTCTCATTGCATGAACCATTAACCAAATAAGGTGAATTCATTTACGTATGAGAATGACCTCAAGCTTGAAGCTATTTTCCAGTATGGTATTTTCTCATTCATCATGTTATATAGAAGTGCCGTGGGAGATCCAAGTTTGAACCTCACACAAAAGGTTGTATGTGGCCTTATAAAAAATAATATTAATGATCAAGATCAAGATATATAGAAAAAAATGTTTAGATGCTACTTGTTAGCTTTAGGGGGTTGCATATTACCAACTTTCTTAGGAAAATGGACCCTTACCACATTATTAAATGTTGAACTCGGTGACTAAAAATGTAGAGCCCCTCAATGCGGCCCCAATATTTCACTCTTTTTATTTTATTAAGACTAAATAGTTGACATAAAACTTTAAAAATACTAACTACAATTAGATCGATTTAGTCCCTTTTCAATATATATTTTTCTATACACACATCTATGAAATGTAATCACAAAATTTTTATAACATCAACACTCAATGTACATTATCACTTAAAAATTTCTACAAATATTTACAACAATGATACCATTCACCCAAGTGACTATAAAATATTCAATTTAGGTTGGTCAAGATCCTCATTCCTAGCTTGAAGAAGTTCAAATGAGAATTATTCTCCAATCTCATCGCACTAGACCGAAGTTGATAATCCACTCGATTGTCCACCCTACCAATGCCAAGGTACTCTTCTTCTCTTTGCCCCCCTGAGCCACGATGGGGTTGTAAGAAGGAAAATAGATCAATATCAGTTGATAGGAATTGGGTCGCAACCTTGATCTCCCCAAATCAACAAGTTCCTATCCACCACACTATCCAACAAGTACTCAAGATCACAATTTTACAATCACAAGATTTCAATATCACATGTTCTCACAAGTATACATAGAATGTCATTACGACATCCATCTGGAACTACGGAGCTCAAGGATTCTCCCTACATATGAATGTGTTCCTTTTATAGAGTTTTTAGATGAGGATTAGATGTGACATGTGTTTTAACATGCAAAACAATTAATTAGTTAAATCCATAAATTTGATTATTCACCCAAACAAATGTCCTATCCACAATTTGTCTCTCATGAAAATTCCTATTATTTTAATGAAACTAAAAATTTTCCCTCACCCAAGAGTCACTTGTTCCTAAATTTACTCCTAGTTGTTCCCTTGTGCCCTTCTTCCCTTAACTTTTGCAATTTGTTTTAGTTAACTCTTTGTAACCTATAAAGAGTCCTAGTTAGTTGTAGTTACTTCCTTAGATTTTTCCATTTCAAATTTACTTATCTTTTTAGGATTTTCTCACGTAGATGAGGTTCCCTTAATTTTGATTTTTTTGAATTATTTATTTAATTTAATTCTTGCACGTATCTATTTAGATTTTAGTTCACTTAAGTTCACAAAATTTTAACTTTAGGTTAATTCCCCTTATAAACATGATAACTTGACATTCAATTTTGTATATATATAACTTAGCTCTAACTTACAAACCTCCTTTTTAAGTATCATTTTACTAACATTAGTCAAGCCATTTCTTTCAATTATTATGTTTTCATATTTACTTTAGTTTTCAAGTTAGCACTTATTAAAATTTAGATTAACTTGATATGCAATAACTTTCTTAGTTTTCTCTTTAATTGTCCATAATATATCAATCCTTAAGGACTTATGAATTAAACAAAAACATAGATTTCCTTATCCTCCATTTGTTTCCAAGGGTGTCAACTCTCGTGTCCTTCAAGAACTTCATGTTACAAGGATGATGCAAGTTTCCCTTCAAACACCTATGATCCAAGCAGGGGAAATAAATACTAGCATAAATGGAAACTTGATAGTATTTAGGTCTCCTTTGTTGATAGTTTTTTGGTGTCTAAGGATCAGGCCTCCCTTGATGTGCACCCCACAATATTGCCTCATGAGTGACCATACCCATGGTCCAACCCTCACGACATTGTGCAACTCCAAGGATAAATACCCTCCCCCATACTTCATCCTTAGCCATAGATGTAGTGTTAGCAAGTATGGCTAGAAATGTTCATCATAACCCTCCAAATATATTTCGTATCCTTTACCTAAAAGCCCACTACCCATAGGCGGGTCATCCAACCAACACTTATTAGTTCCTTCATGATGTGGGTCATGTTCCTAGTCCTCATTTTCTGCCACACTCAGGAAGTAGTTAGTAAAATATGTTAAACATGATACAATCATCATCAAGGAAACGTCATCAATGATCACATCTAAATTCCATAATCAACATCATCATCATCATCATCATCATCATCATCATAATGAAATTAAAACATCATAATATCATGAAATATGAGTCTCATCAAAATACATAAAATATTTGAATCACCGTAATGATATCCTCAGAGAATAAGTCTTGGTTCACATAATCAAACATAGAAATGAAGCACTACACATATAGACAATTGTCAATAACATGTAATTATAAGGATTAGTCATCACAATATATACATGATAAGAAATGCCTAATCATCAATCTCAACCAATATCATAATTATAAAATAAATATAGACTAGCAATTGAAATCATAAGTCATCACCTCTTGAAAATTTAACCAAAACATAAATGTTTGATGTCCTTGAGTAAAGTGTATGTCGTATTATCTATATTATAAGTTGAAATATTAAATGTGTCTATCTCATAGTCAAGGTAAAACAAGGCACTACAAAAAAGTAGTATCACATCTAATGAAGATAATAATTATAAGTGGATCGAGAAATTTGTGTTTAATATATGAGAAGGAATGTGACAATAATGACCATGTGTGGAATAACACAATGATGAATGCAAGAAGAGAACAATATGACAAGAGAATAACAACATTGAGTCCAATGACAACCTCTAATTAAAGGATGAACAATCTACCAAGACAAAGGGAAGTTTTTCATTATTTGATGTTTTACATGATTTTGGTAGATGGGTTTAAAGATAACTATTTTTTCTTGATACCCATTTGAATTTCAAGAGATTTTATAATGGATTTCGGATGGTCCTATGCTTTGATTCGAAAAATATTCATATTTACTTGAATAATAACATCATGTGTTCAAAACTGCATGATCCAAAATCTCTTAAGATGAAACTTGAGGAGATCCATCTAGCAGATATGCCAATAAAATAATAAAGTATTGTTGAAATGTTTCAACCATCAACATGTCTCGTTGAGATAGGAATTTTGAACTTCAAATAAGAATGAAATTTGGATGAATGTCTTAGAAAATCATAGAGTGCGTAGTATTTTACTAGAAGAACCTTTGACCAAGCAATGGTTGATGCCAACATTGACATTGAATGATTTTGATAAAAATTAGACAATTTCAAAGAAGATTTTGTGTTGAAGTAGACAACAAATTGAAATTAGTAACTTATACGTTTCATTCCAAGAAATTTCTATCGGGGAGTCCGGTCCTATTATTCACTTGAAGAAGCTTAACAATTAGATCAAGAGTATTTCAATTCAACTTTATACAAATCAAGGTAATGTTTTTATTGACATTGCTTATGGAAAGGGAGGTGATCTAATCAAATGGGATAAGTACGGATTGACTATTATCTTGGTGTTGATATTACAAAAGTCTCAACAAAAGACTGTAGCATTCACTATAATGGTGAGAATGAGGCACCAAAAGGATCCAGGGCATTCACATGGCTATTTGTGGCTACTACAAATCAACTTCATGTACCAACATTGCCATGGTTTCTTGGGCACCGTCTTAGAGTGGAATATTATCAAGACCTTCTTGACCATGGATGCATAAGGTCTAGAAATCTCTCTCTTTTTTTTAGACTTGAAATGGAAAGGACATGTTGTCCCTCCTAAATTATTCATCTCAACTTAGTGCATATGTACCAATAAAATAGCTAAAATGATCTAGCTATGGATTCAAAGATATTATGGAGCCACATTCCAATTGGAAAGAGAGGAACACATTTCATCCACACTTGAAGATTCTAGCTACAAAGAGAAATTACCTTTGAAAGCATTGGAAATGGAGCCAAGTACTTGTGAAGGTATAATTTTTATTTTAACAAGTTTGAGGTAATTAACAAGTGACTATATTATATAAGAAGAGCCAAAATATGGTTAGATGCAATGTTGAGATAATGCATGGAATTATGTCAAAATTTATGGCATGGTGAAAAGAGTGATGGATTGATAATGAATGGTCAATAATTTATTTTTGTGGTTTGATTCACATAGGATAAATGATCATGTATCTTAGTTGAAGTCCAAAGAAAATTTGAATCATGATTTTTTCTTAAAGGAATTGTTTGTACATCTACCATGTAAAAGTTTCGATATCGAAATTAGAGAAGCTTAAATGATTTTAAAGATCTAATTATATAAGTCATGGATGTAAAGAGTCAAAGGGAAAGCATATTTGAGAGTATACATAATTAAAGTTATAATGTCATTTTGCAAATCAATGTAAAAAGTCATGTAAATCATGAAGTCAAAAGATATGTTTGTTGATATCAGTCTTTCGGATTAATTACATCTTTAGGATTTGGTCAACGCTTCGAACCAACCTTGTCCCGAGGATTGACCACATTAATTGGTTCGAAACATCGACCAAATCCTAACAATGTGATTAATCCGAAAGACTGATATCTACATTATGGATCAAAAAAGTCTTAGATCTAAGATATGTTTGTTTTCGGGAATCAAAGTCGAAATTATTTTTGATGCAATGGAGTCATTATAATTTGTCAAATTCAAAAGTTAAGTCAAGTCTATAATATTTTAGTTAGCCTTTCTTGGGCCAAGGAAAAGTAAAGATGAATTTGAGAGTGCATTAGAGTAAAAAACAAGTTAGAGTCGTGATTTTTGTCATTCAAAATGTCATAAGTTTGAGCCTATATTGGAATTGGTCATTCTAACATGAGAAATTATTTGCAAGGAGCACATATTATGAAGAGAATAAGAATTACATAATGAAGAAGGGTGCATGATCGGTGGTACCCTACACTCGAGTCAAATCTATAGTTAAGTCATGTCCATGGTGCATCAATTAAATTTTCCAAACCAAGGTCATAGGTTTCCTTGTTAGAAATTGTACAACCCAATAAGAAATATATTTTATAAGCATATAATTTCAAGTGGATGAAGAAAATTGTAGGTGACTTTCACAAATGTCGTAGTGAAACATGAAAGCGAGATGGAAGAAGATGAAGAAGGATGAAGGAAAGAGATGAAGATGTTGACTCCATGATAAAGAAAATGATAGAGAAAAGTGAAAGAAAGAAGAATACTAGAAGAGGAATTGGTGGCAAGAAGAATCCCTCAAGCTAATGAAACTTGAACTGTGAAGAGTGAGGAGCAGATAGAATCTCGGAGAAAAGTCCAAAGGACAATAAGGACTAGAGATACCAACAAATGAGGTTCAAAGGAAAATACAACCTAGATGAAGTATCTAGCAAGATGAAAATGACTTGTTGAGAAAGAAGAGGAATATTAAGGTTGAAAGAAAGAGAAAGTGAGTATATTGAAGCTTAGAGGAAGGATAGTGAAATGAAGTAAAATGCCACAAAAAGGTAAAACAAAAAACATATTGTGACATAGATGATTCAAGCAAAGCGAGTTGAAAGGGAAACATAATGTAGACTCCTAGACTTGAAAAGATGAAGTAAAACCAAAAGAAGCAAACAACAAAGGCCTAAAAGAAGAAAGGACAAGAAAGAAGATTTAATGTAGAAAAATAGCCATGTAGAAAAATAGACAAGGATAAAATGATACAACAACAAAGAGAGGACAAAGTTTGATGCAACTATGATAAGAAGGAGCAAGTAAAGCAAGGTAAAAAAATAAAGTATCATGTGCAGATATGGTAGATCCATGAAATTAACATCCCTAAGGAATGGTCCTTGAATAATATTTTGATGGTAGAAAGAAAATGGTCTTTGGTCATATGTATGTGTAAAGGCTACGATTATACTAAAATGAAAGTTGAAATTGTATGTACCTAATTCAATGATAATGTAAGTCTGATAAGATAAATGTACCCCCATAAAGTTCATGGTACTCTAAAAGACCACTTTGGATTGTACTGAAATTCAAATAGATGATTGAATGAGCATGATAATTACTTGTGAAGATATTATTGTTCCCTTATTAGATTTTCTTTATTGTTCATCAATCAATTATCAATATAAGTACAAGAAAAATAAATATCATAGTGCACAAGAGACAAGAGACACCAGAAATTAGGCCAGAGGCTAAGGGAAAACCTACAAGGGGAAAACCCATCAATCATTTCCTTATAGATTCTCAATCAATAAGAGAAATCCAAGTCACAACTAACCTAACTAGGTCCAATTTCCAAGACATCCCTCCACCAAAAACTCAACATGAAGTTTGTCCAAAGGTCACAAAATATAAATGCCTCAAATATCTTTCATACCATAAAGGACATGTCCCTTAAATAACTTTCACATCACAAGAGTATGTTCTCTTAATTAACTCGTATCATCACAGAAAAGTGCCACAAGGAATCCCAAACTATTATAGAGATATAGTCACAGGATGATCGAACTGTCACAAAGATGATGCCTCAACTATTACAAAGACGATGTCTGGACTGTCACAGAGATGATGCTTGAATTGTCACAAAGATTATGCCTGAATTGTCACAGAGATATAGCCACAAACCCGAGTTATCCTTCAACGTATGATCACTGAATTTCTTGACAAATGGAGGAGACTAGGTGCCAATATATATTATTCGTTCATGTGAAGGGACACATCCATTGAGAAAGCCAACTTGTCTTTCCGTAGGGCTGACTTGGCAACTTGGAAGGACAAATGACACTTACAAATATTCAAATTTTCTTTTTTTTCACAAGGGGCACAAATAACATGCCCTTTTACATTTTATTTTGACCAAAACAAAGAATGAAGAACATGCTTGATTAATAAACATAATAATGATCTTTTTTCTTCTTTTTGTTTTTACATGAAATACATATTGATACAAGTAAAACAATTACAAAGATTGAACCTAGTTACAATTTCAACAGATTGAAGGTTCATGTTCAACTAGAAACGACATGCCATCATGTATTATTTGTGGTAAGTAGAAACCACTTGAAGAGGTAAATCCATTCACAGAGAGAAGCTCAATTGTAGGCAGAATCACTAATTTGAGGTAGTTGACACTTGGTAGAATCATTGATATTAGTGAGGAGGTAGTCGAGAAGATTTCAAGTCATGAAAAATAGACTTGTGTAGGAGCAAAGTGACCATTGAGGATGTGATGGAGTAACACAAACTATGAAGCAGATGTTTGCGAGAGATAGGGAACAAATGGACAAGAGTCCATGAAGAAGTTTTGTTTGTTGGGAGTTCGATGCAAGACCAACAAGAGCATGGTTATGGGTAATCCAAATACCTAGGATGAAGACGATGAATGATGATAAGGCAGGGGGAATGATAGGTACATGTATGTAAACATGAAATGGAAAATGGTTGATAAACCTCATAGGAGAAAATGTTTCCTATAAAACCAGCATGTACAATGGCCAACAACCCATGTACTTCAGTGGATAGTAATATTTTTATATGGACTTGTTTAAGTTTGCAGGTATGAGATGGGAAGTGTAAAAGATCAAGAAGACCAAAGATCACAGGCAAAGATCATTAAAGACAAAGAAGACCAAAGATGAAGACAAGGTGCAAAGAATAATGAAGATGGAAACATAATACATGTTGGGATCACAAGTACTCGATAAAAAGAAATATGAAGAAATAATTATACTTATGATGTTTAATGGATAAATAATACAATGTGATTTGTAATCATGTAGACTTATTCTAGAGAGTCTACATATGAAGGGAGATGGAAAGATATGAGAGAAGCTAAGGATGGGGATCAGTTGAGAGATTCATTGAAAAACTTGAGGAGACAGTTAAGGAGATATTGTGGAGATAGTTATGGAATTAGTTTTAACTAATTTTCTAAATATGAAATGATTGTTATGGTCACTTATAGTTATATAAGGAACCATTTGTACAATAGTTATAATAATAACGACTTATGATTTAATAGAATTTGTGTAATGGTCTTGGTGTCCCTTATTTTGGTTGAGTTTTCATAATGTTGATGTGGTAATAGTTTTCATTCTGTTGCAACCTTAATATCATCAATTTCCTTCAAGAAAACTCATCTTCACCTGGTCCACTTCCACATCAAACTCCCAAATGCCAACATTATCATTGAGTTAGCCACATAAAGGATTAGTGTTTTAATATTCATCCTTTTAATTGTTGTGGAAAGCATAATCATCATTCAGACAGATGTTCCAAATAGAAGAACCTTACAATAGCAAAGATACACCTTGGATGGATTTATTTTGAGCAATGGTCATCAATAGTGAAGAAGATATAACAGTCATATCATAGAAATCATTCTCAAATATTGACACATCTTGTAGTGGATAGATTTTTTACTTCAGAATAGCAATGATTGATAATCATGCTCAAGTTTCAAAGCCTTACCAATCAAATAGAAGCAATCAAGCTTGAGCCACAACCAAACTAGAGATTAGAGCCAAAATTAGCCAGAACCAAAGTTAAAGTTGTAACTAGAGCCATGTTCCATGAGCACCATTTTGTTTGTAGTCCTCCTTAACTACCACCCAGTAGACGACTTATAACATCTACTAGACATCATTTTGTAGCAATCTTTAAACCACTATCAGAGAGCACTTCCATTGGACATAAGAACTTCTAACTAGATTAATAATTATTTTGAGAACTACTTTGAGCCATGTTGAAGAGTTGATGGTCAACCTTAAACCACCATTCAATAGAAGACTTTAGTTTCCTCTACTATTTGGTTTGTGGTCTTCCTTGAACTACCAAATTTAGAGAGCATATTCAACCATTGACAACTACCCACTTCTCATTTTATCTCTCTTCTTGGACTCACATGATACACCCCTTCAGATTGGGGAGGGGGGGGAGAATGTTGGAAACATAATCCTCGTGGATTTTGTCAATTTGCATCATTCACTTGAGAGGAAGGTGAAAAACCACAAGTGAAATTGAATAGTCATGAGGAGTCTAAGAGACCCCTTAGAAGATGAATATATAGGTCATAAACAATGTATTTTTGTGTATCATATGAATGAATAATGTATCACACTTTTTTCTAATTAATTCTCAATTTTGGTGTGTTCTAACAATGAGTATCACTGATAGAAAATAGAGTAGAACACTTTTCTTCGTATTCCACAACATAGAGATAATAGAGCTTTCCATGTTTGTACAAGGAACTCTCCATTTGTGTTTATTACAAGTATTGATTAATTATGTTGTATGACATTCCTATAGCTCTCTACCCACAACTTTGTCCTCTCATCAACAAAAATAGCAAGCTAAGGCTTAATCGTTTGTTGAACATTTAGCTAAAGCATATCGACAAGTTCATGAAACCTTATTGAAGATTGAAGCCAAAAATGAAGGGTTATTATCGACATTGCATCCCTCCACATTTTTCATATTGGCGATAAAGTTTGGATTTACTTGGATAAAAAAAAGGTTTGAATCTTATTGACACTATAAGCTCAAACCTATTTAATATGGGTCTTATATCATTTTTCAAGGAATTAGGGAAAATGTTTTTTGGTTGATATTTCTTCTCAACTTGGTAAACATGATGTTATATCGAATTTATAAGCCATCAAATTTAGAAGATAAGTTGGTGTCTCTCATCCTAAGGATACCATCCTAGATTTTCAATTACCTTTGAATGAAAATACTCTTTCTAATATATGCACATGTACCACTTGAAATAAAACCACTATGACTTATAGAGTTGTTTGCAAAGTCTTAGTACCAACTAAAGCTAAGTAGGTGTCCTCATCAACATTTGAATAGTTTTTCCCACATCTAAAAGAGAAATTAGGAACAATTTCCATTAAATACAAGAAACAACAAAACATAATTCAGGTTTTATTACATATTCATGTATATGGTACATATATCTATGCATTCACATAGGAGTTTTATTTATTATACCTTAATGGAGATTGGGTGAATTTTGATTACTCTCCCTCAATGTTGTACTCATATACATAGTAACACAAATAAGTGTATAAGTATGTGTACATTTCAACCACAATCATTGCATTCTTGGCTTCACTCATTTTCTTGTGTATGTATCTTTTATATTGTTGATAAAGTTGATATTAAAAAAATGCATGTCTTGTTGCATTAAGAGATTCATGGTGAATATTCCAGCCTAAAATTCAAGAGATTGTAATGTCTATCCAATGTTCACAAGGATAACATCAACATATGTATGCCCAATATAAAATATTATATAAAATACAAAATAAGAAATAAGAAATTTGATGCATATAAAATAAGACATTGTCTAATTATTATGAGTTTTGTAGTTTTTGGCGATTCTATTAAATTTTAGGTAAATTCCACCAAAAAATATACCTAAAAATCTCCAAAATGTATAGCAAATAAACTACTATATAAAATAACACTTATTCACAAAATATATATATGTTTTTTTTATATTAATTATTGGAAATTGTTAATTTAATTTACATATTATCAAAAAATAATCAATTTTAATGAATTGTGAAGAATCAAATCAAAGATATTCACATTACAAAAAACTTAAATTCAATTCATTCAAAACTTCATTGCAACAGAAAGAATACTATAAAATTTGCCTCTCAATATTTTTTATACCAAATGGTGATTTAACAGATTACATTTTTTTTAAGTCCTAGTCTAACTTATAGATGAAATAGTCTTTTTCACCAAAATACAATATAATTTCAAGATTTTTTGTTATTTAAAATACATTTTTGAATGTATAAATAGATTCAAAACACAAACAATTTAAACTCCAATTTTAAAAAATCTCTTCAAATTTAACCAGAAAAAATTTAAACTCAAATTTTAAAAAATCTCTACCAATTTAACCAGAAAAAATTAGTGAAAAAATCATTTTACCTATAAATTAAAACACTCCCATTTTTCAAACATTATAAAAAATATCAACTGCTCACAACACAATTAATAAAATAAGAACAATAATTAATGTGAATAAAGGCCTTCCAGCTGTAAAACCCTAGGTCTCGGACAACGGTCACAAACCTCCCACGATCGACCGTTGTAGAGTCTTCCTCGGATTCGATACTTGATACCAAGTCCGAAGAGCAAAGTAGATAAGAAATGTATAGATACGTTGCATTTCAACCAGTGCCTTCTGTTATTAGCTTCTACTATGCTGATACTACAGCCATACTGATCTCAGAGTTATCTCTGCAAGATTCGCTTTAAATAAATCAAATCCCTCCATCCAACCTGGGGAGCATAAAAGAAATAAACTCTTCACTGAGGCGGTGTTTCATTGAGGATTCGTGCTGGTTTTCTTTCGTTGTTAGATTTTTACTTGCATTGGTTTTTACTGGATTTTCTTGAACTTCTTTTTTCTTCTCTTGCTGCCCGAGGGGTTTGATCTTGGATTTTGCAGGTTTAATGGAGGTTTTGGACATAGATTGGAAGAATATCGACAGCAGGTTAGTGAAAGATGAATTCTATGAAGGCATCCGAGCGCCCAAATGGCTGGATTTCCTGGCTCCCGAGGAACCCGTGGATGATGATGCCTGGTTCTGCAAACCTGGTAACTAGATTTGATTTATTTATGTGTGTTTTAGCTGGATTTGGGTTTGTGCGGATCTGTAATGTTAGGGATATCCCGACTTCTCTGTTCTGTTTGGGGAGATTTGAGGTTCTTGGTTTTATTATAGTAGAATAGTACATTCAGTCCAATTTTTTAATTGAGATGTCCACACCTTACTTGGACCGTCGATGGAGGAGCACCCTCTTGGCTGGGCAGGTCTTGGGTTCGAAACTTCCCCGTTCAGTCTAATTTTCAACATAGTGTCGGAGTCAGGTGTTGAGGTTGATTCTTAAGATGGGGTGTTGGAAATAGAAATCCACATCTTGATATCGAATCAGTAAGAGTGTGTGTGATGATAAGGGGAATGTAGGTGAGTGGTAGAGCAGCCCAATGGCCAGAGCAGATCCGGTGTTTGATTCTTAGCCCACTTAATTTTCAACAACTGATACATATACCGCTTCTATTGTGATTTTTCAAAAGTTGAAGCATGCCTTTTGGTGGGCATCTTTCCGGAAAATCTTCCAACCATCGTTGAAAACCAAGGTGTGAGAAATTACATAGTAATGTTATCCAGCAGAAGGACAGGGCATTTCTTTCGCATGAGGATTTTCTATGGAATAGTGTTAGCGACATATCCCTTGCTTGAACTATTTAAATGAAGCCATAGGAATGAATTTTTAGGATTGTTGTCAACCCTTCTCAGGGCATTACTTTTGTATATGGGTTTACTACGGAATAGTATTAGCCACATGTCCCTTGCTTTGAACTATTCCAGTGAACCATAGGAATGAAAATTTTTAGGATCGTTGTCAACTCTTCTCTAGCCAACGTCCAAAAAGGTCATCTAACAACGAATAGGTCAACACCTCTGCTCAGTTAAGGTTCTAAAATGCCTTGCCAGGTTGGCCTGGTTTTACCTGAGCTAAGGTCCTGTACTTAACTTTGTTGCGAGGCAGGTGACGACCATACTTATCTTCAAGTCTGATCCGTGTTGGTTCTTTCACCTTGTAAATTGATGACAAGTTATGTCTAATTCTGGTTTGATTTAACCATATGTGGATTCAACTAGATATTGGTCAGTGCCTCGTCCTTTGCATAGCTATTATATTGCTGATTTATAGATATCATTTTCACAAAATGCCATCATGCTGCTTCTGCTTCAATAAGAACTACACTACTCCGTTATTTTCAAGGGCTCCACTACTTTATGACAATCAAGATAACTCGTCAATCTAGCTAATCGTTTTAAAATTAAAGGGTTCGAATTTCTAAATCCTGTCTGCACCAGACTGTCTCTTACAGTCTACAATCCAAAGAGTCAGTAAACTGTAGTTAGTAATTATAAAAAATGCATGTGTTGGAATAGATTTGAAGAGGCAGGCATCTATTCTATGGGTGTATGTGTTATGTTCTTTGTTTTAACATAGATCATGATGGATTGAGAAAATTGCTTTACAGATTGTAATCATCCCAAGAATGCTGCCAGTTTCGTGAAGAGCTCAGTGTTTCGATCCAACAAGGTATGGTTTCTTTAAGCTTGAGATCAAAATATATTATTTTCTGTTTTTTTTCTTTCTTGGATTTTCCTTACAATCTGTTAAGAAGATTTTAACATGTTGCAGATGAGACAACCCAGATTAATGAATTCTTCTTCTAGTGTTAGCACTTCCAGCACTAGTCCACTGGGAAACAAAACTGCAAGGTTCAGTATTCTTTTAATCTTCATCTTATTTTTCTTCTCTTCTGCCCCTGTTTCTTATCTCTGTGTGGTGGATTGATATGTGCAAAGATCTAATTGCTCGTGTTCATCTGTGCAGTGCTCTGAATAGCAAGAAAAATATGGGTCCATTATCAACCTCAATTACTTCTCTGTATGAGTTGAAGGCGAAGGAAAATGCATCAGGAAATGTCAAGAAGCCATCTCCATTGGATAGAAATAAGCTTCAGTCGACAACTTTCAAATACCGTGAACATTCTGAAAATGAAAATCCCAATCGTCAACGTAGTGCTTCTGCAGTAGCAACCAGTGGAAGGACCCCCAAATTACAGAGTAAGAAAAATACATCTACTGTTGTGAAAGCCAGCAAGCAAAACAGTCCTGTAAATCTTGAGAAGAAAGGAGTTGGAAGGGAAGCAATTCATAATTTGAATACTTCTAGTACTGGCAGCCCTGTTGCACCTTCTGTAAGCAGTGGGGAGAGAGGTAATAGAAAGCAAACGTTTCACAGCACGACTGCTTATTCTCCATCAACAACCCAATTTCAATTCCCCAACCCACCAACGAGTACAATTCCTACAGATGATCCTAAAATTCACCCACCAACAAGTGCAATTCCTACAGATGATCCTAAAATTCACCCACCAACGAGGACAATTCCTACAGATGATCCTAAAATTCCAAGTACCAAACCCGGTTTTGCAGTGAAGCATACTTTTTCTGCAAGAAACCTCTTTGGCAAAACTGCAGGGAAAGAATTCCTGGCACAGATTTCAGAATTTTGCTCTGAACTGAAAAATCTTGCATTGAATGGTAGTCAGGCAGATTCTTCCAAACAATCCAACAAGCCCTCTAAACTTTCTAGCAATTCAAGCATTGAAGATCAAGTCAAAAAAGCTCAAGATATTGATGGTAACTGCTTATCTGTACTTTCATCTGAAAGATCTATTCAGGATGGCTCCGACAACTCTAAGGTCAATATAACTAGCAATGTTGTAGATCCAGATAAATGCAGTAAATCTGGACCAATGGAGACAGGTTGGCTTCGGCACAGAAGCATTAAAGCTACTGCTAAGATTTGCCCAAAATCTCTTCATCAGAGACAGAGTATGAATGATTCGAATAAGAAGGAAAATACGTCTTCTATTTCTGATCAGAAGGACCATCATCAAATTCACATGGAAGAAATTGTCAGAGATACATTGGCTATTGCCGATGATCCTTGTGCAAAGAAAGTAAGAAACAGAGGGGATTCCCCTTCAGCTGACTCATTTTCTGGACCAATTCCCTGTCAAGAGCATGGCACATCTGCGAATTTAGTAAATCCAGAGACTCAGAGATACATGGAAGGCTTAGACAGTCATAAAAATGGCTTGAAGGAAGCTCATAGGAAATCAATCCATGCAAAGATATTCAACCCAAGCATCTGGAAGAAGCGGTAAGTGTTTAGAATGCCCTAAAAAAAATTATGCTTGTCATCCTTCATTCTTATGCTCCTTCAGTGTAATTTTTAGTTCAAGACTTTTAGGACTTCCTTACTGATATCAGATATGTATTATTGCAGAAGAAACGAGGGCATGATGCAAAAAGGTGATTGTGCAAAAGCAGATTGTCCAAGGAAAGACACCTTGAAGCAAGATTTTTATCAGAAGGTAAAGTCCTCCCCCCCTGCCTTCCCCACTATCAGAAGAATAGGGCAGTATTGTGCAAGAGCCCTTCTAGTCGATCCAGGAAATATTGTTTGACCATTTTAAATTGAGGGAAAACCATTGCAATATAATATAGAATTCTCCATTCTTTCAGTTGGTACTTTCTTTCAGTTGGTACTCAAACGGATAGTAAAGTGGTTTTCTCCAATGTAAAATAAGAGCACACATAAGGGAAGGTTTATTTACTTTTATGCAGATTCAATCTTGTCCTCCATCCCCTCAAAAGGTTTCTAGGTTTTCCCCAACTTCAACTTCTTCCGGCCAAGGCAGAAAGCCCAAAATGACACCTGTGCAACCTTTGAGGACGAGAACCACGGTAATATGTCTGTTTATAAAAACAATTGTTCGCTGAGGCATAAGCTAACTAGAGTTTGCTGTATTTGCTGTCGCATGCAGAAAGCTAACTAGAGTTTCACCATCTTCTTCCATGATCACAGGAACAATGTATGCTCAAGGAACTTCAGTTCAACAAAAAATCAAACAGATCTTTTGAGAGTACGGACAACATTTTGACCTCTCCTGAATCAAAGTTGTATCTTCCAGATGTGTTCTGGTTTTTGAAGGGTTGCACATCAATGAATTAACAGATTATTCCTCCTTGAAATGAATTTAACAGAGAATAATCCAACAAAAGCAGGTGTGATGGTTTTTTGTCACTTAAAGATGAATTGGAAATGCTAACTTTATTTACTTTTATCATAAATCTGAATTACTCCTATGAATCTAATAAGATTCTGTTGCAGGTGTAATGGCAGTATTTATCTCTATGTTGACTCGGATCAAATATACTCAAGTGAAAAATATTACCTTCTGGCATTCTAGTCCAAAATATGGGTATGGATGTTAACGTGCCGATATTTGAATAACTACATAAGATTATTTGAATAACTACATAAGATTTAGGTCGAGTCTTTATCAGATAATATCGTATTGATTCATTGGTCGTTAAAATCAAACTCCATTTAAGGCTATCTAAGAGAGTGATGTGCTTCCATTGCAGGTCCTAAGAGTTAATGTTGAAGTCTGCCAGCACTGTATTTCAGCTTTCTGCATTATCATGCCACTGCCCTATGCTTGCAATTACTTCTGTCACTTGTCAATACAGCGTATTGTTTTCAATGCCTGTGACATTTCCTTTCAATGATCTTAAGGAAAGCTCTGTTTTCGGCACCGAATTGGGGCATTTGAATTCAGCAATACCATTATATTGGTTCTGCTGCCCTGTGTGATATTTTCCAACTATGATAGGACAATACAGCGTATAGAAAAGAGAGCACTGATATTGGGCACCTGATTTCTCAGCAATACACAGCATGCTATTTGAGACATATTTCAGAAACACGGCATACTGTATTTGCTGCCTGTGATGTTTTCCGATTATGATAGTAAAAGGAGCACTGCTTCAGTCTCTAGATTTCTTAGCAGTACGCATACTGTTTGGGGCATCTGATTTTTCAGCATCACAGCTTATACTATTCAGGGTATATGATTTTTCAGCAGTAAGTCATAATACATATTTCATTGCCTGTGATCTTTCCAACTATGAAAGTAAATAGAGGACAGATCAATTTGAGGCACATGATTTCTGCACAGGAAGCCATGTATCCAGCACTAAAATCACAGCTTTTTCAGGGTATATGATTTTTCAGCAGTAAGTCATAATACATATTTCATTGCCTGTGATCTGGGTATATGATTTTTCAGCAGTAAGTCATACTACATATTTCATTGCCTGTGATCTTTCCAACTATGAAAATAAATAGAGGACAGGTCAATTTGAGGCACATGATTTCTGCACAGGAAGCTATGTATCAAGCAATAAAATCCAAGTACTGAGTTTTATTTCTGCCATGCTAAGCCTTTAGAAGTTTGTACGGGCATAAGAGCTTCTTTATATTTTGCTCCTTCAGTTGTTGGTGATTTTCTGCAAAATTTAAACAAATGCAAAGGGTTGGTTTCAGATGCATCGTGTTTGGGTCAGCTTCCTGGTATAGGGCCTAGGCTGGTCTTCTAGGTATTCTTTACCGTCCACACTAGCAGGTTGATGTATGTAATAACACTATAAGCATCTTCTACTGGGGTTTTGCTCTTCATCAGTTTTGTAAAGATGATCTGCCTAAGCTGAATCTTGTAGATATCTTTTATGCCCACACTAGCAGAGTGATGTATGCAATAACGCTACAAGAGTACTGAGGTAAAGATGATCTGCCACAGCTGAATTTTGTATTTCGGATTGGCCTCTGTGGCAGCAGAGTTCGGTAGGGAAATCAAATTCAGCGAAAGATTGCAGAGAGGGCTGACTGTTGAGTTATTTTTCGTTCACTTGGGAGAGAGGGGGCAGTCTGTTGAGGGATTCCTATTTTCACTTGGGAGAGGATTTGGTAGTGAAAATGACTTCTCAGCAAAAGGTTGTAGAGAGGGTTGTTTGTGAGGTTTTTTATGTTTATTTGGTTTTTCAAGCATTTCAACTAATGGAAGTACAAGCACTGCAGCTCGGAGCATTTGAAATAAAATGGTTTGTGATTGTCCTTTTAGCAAATTCCGGATGAGCTGGAAATGTTTCATTATGATTCTAAATTTAAAATAAAGAGAGTAAATATCGTTGATCCATTCATTTTCACTTCAAACTTACCAAAGGGGGCAGTAAGTAGCTTTTTTTGTACCTTGGATCTACTACTACTGATGATATAATGCAATTTTGTAACTATACCAAAGTTTTCGTTTGCAACCACCTGTAACATATTCAATATATTTGGGAAGGTAGATAGACCTTTAATCATAATACTTTTGTAAATTCCTTTCAAATACAAGTGGTATAAGCATATAGCTGTTTCTCTTGCAAAAATAACATTTCATAATAATTTTTGTAAATTCTTTTCAAATACAAGTGGTATAAGCATAGCTGTTTCTCTTGCAAAAATAACATTTCATAATAATTTTGTAATTACTTGCAAATACAACTGGTATAAGAGTTAATGATTCTTAGGCTGGAATACCACTTATCTGTAAGCGGAGATGTTTCTCGTGCTAAAATAACATTTCATAATAATTTTGTAGATTACTTGCAAATACACGTTGTATAAGAGTTGATGCTTCTTAGACTGGAACCTTGAGAGGGGCTTGATTTTCTGAAAAGAAAAAATCTGTGAGTATCTGAACCTTTTGGGGAGTTACTTATGTCGGCCCGTGATACTTCATTAAATTTCTAGGTACGTTAACGTGCACACAGCGAAATACATGTAAGCACACAAAAATGAGAGGAGTCTATGACGTGCAACTGCTATGGGAGGTTAATGGTAAAACTTAATAGGATTCATCATTAAATCTAGTGTTTTAGTTTTACTTATGTCTTTTCTTTACATGGTGTTAAATAACGTTAGTGTTTTAGTTTTACTTATGTCTTTTCTTTACATGGTGTTAAATAATGTTGTAAACATTGGTATAGAGATAAAATCATTAAGGGTTTGGAGAACCCAAAAATCGTAAAAATTGATATTCATAAAAATTGGTAAACATCAACTAAATTAAGATGTCACTAAAATATTGGTAAAAATCCACAAATGTTGGACAAGATTAAAAATCTACCACACATTCATAAAAATTGGTAAACATTAACTAAATTAAGATGTCACTAAAATATTGGTAAAAATCGACAACGTTGGACAAGATTAAAAATCCACCACACAGTTTTATCCGAAAAAAATCTTAATATGAATAATTGTGGATATCCGAAAAGTCTCTATATGAATAATTGTAAAAATATACACTTTCTCTAACATTCGCTGGGCAAAAAATCGTGATTTCACGATAATGCTGGTGTTAATGCTTGGCCAAAACTTTGGTCCTTGTAGGATGACTTCCAACTCGCCTTTAAAAAGATTCATCATTAAATCGAGTGTTTTAGTTTTACTTTTTCACATGGTATTAAATAATGTTGTAAGCATTTTGACATAAGATAAAATTAGTAAGGATTTGGAGAACTAAAAATCGTAAAAATTGATATCGATCAAAATTGGCAAACATCAACTAAATTAAGATACCACCAAAATATTAGTAAAAATTGACAAACGTTGGACATGATAAAACATCCTTCACATAGTTTCATCCAAAAAAATATCTCAATAAGAGTAATTGTGGAAATATACACTCTAATATTGGCTAGGCCAAAATTGTGATTTCACAATTTTTTCACAATAATGCTGGTGTAAATGCTTTTGTTGGTCAACATTGTTGGTCCTTGTAGGATGACTTGCAACTTGTCTTTAAAAAGTATTTCCTTGAATGTCTCAGTGTTTGTTAGTTAGATTACGGAGGAATTCTTGGGGGCACTCCAACATCAATGTACTCATGGAGTTGTTTTTGGTAAAATCAAATTTGGACATAAACCCAAATTTGAGGTTAGGCTACAAGTTTAAGCAGATCTAGGTTGTACGTGTTTTGATTGAATATTTTCGTATGTTTTTGTGGGCCTTAGACCAATGCAAGAAGTCGACATGTTGCATAGACTTAATTTTTGACTTGGAACTCACCACATTTAAATTATTTAGGTGTATATGTGTACCATTGGCTCAACGAGTGTTATATGTGTTCACTAGTACCATTGACTCGACAAGTTCTAAAAGGTCTTAGACATAATTGATGCACCTTGGAAGTTCATCACCCGACTTTGCAACTGAATGGAACTTATTTTTCCAATCAAGTCAGCTCTTATATTTTTAGCTAAAATAGAAGACACATGATAGGCCTAGAGAACCACTTACCAAATTGATAGGCCTAGAGAACAATTTACCAAATTTTAGATAGATAGTTGTCCTATATTTTTCCGAAGTTTGCCAAATTTTTATAATAAGGGTTATGCTAATGTGATACATATTGTCATTGGCATTTTGAGGTCATGATGAGAATGTTCAAAACTTTTATACAAAATGATATGATATGCTAATGGGAGATATATTTTTCATTGGCATTTTGAAGTTTTGGTGATTTCACGATTTTTTTGTGATAACACTAGTGTTAAAGCTTTTGTTGGCTAAAATTTTTGGGAACTTGTCCTTGTAGGATGACTTGCAACTTGTCTTTAAAAAGATTCATCATTAAATCTAATGTTTTAGTTTTACTTATGCCTTTTTTCATATGGTATTAAATAATGTTGTAAACATAGGCATCAAGATCAAATCAACAAGGGTTTGGGGAACCAAAAAATTGTAAAAAATTGATATCGATAAAATTCAACAAACATCAACTAAATTAAGATACCACCAAAATATCAGTGAAGATCGACAAATGTTAGACAAGATTAAACCTCTGTCACATAGTTTCATCTGAAAAAAGCTCTCAATAAGAATAATTGTGGAAATACTCTCTCTAACATTGGCTAGGCCAAAACTTGTGATTTCGTGATTTTTTTCATGATATTTTTGTATGTTTTTGTGGGTCTTAGACCAATGCAAGAAGTCAACATGTTGTATAGGCTTATTTTTGACTTGGAACTCACCACATTTAAATTGTTTAAGCGTATATGTGTACCATTGGCTCAACAAGTGTTAAGAGGTTATATGTGTTCACTAGTACCATTGGCTCGACAAGTTCTAAGAGGTCCTAGACATGGTTGATGCACCTTAGAAGCTCATCTCTTGACCTTGCAACTAAATGGAACTTATTTTTCCAATCAGGTGAGCTCTTATATTTTTAGCTAAAATAGAGTTCTAGAAGACACATGATAGGCCTAGAGAACCAGTGACCAAATTGAATTGTTAATCATTGAAGAATTTTTTTTCTTTGAAGGACATTTTAAACTTCAAAGGTCCATATATTTATCATCCAAAGTCCAATGCAGTTCTATTCTTTTGAACATTGATTACTTTTTAGGTCCATATATATTTACGAGTTGTTACCAAATTTTATATAGATAGTTGTCCTATACTTTGCCTAAGTGTTCTAAATTTTTATAGCAAGGGTTATTCTAATGTGAGATATATTTCATTTTCATTTTGAGGTGAGGATGAAAGTGTGCAAAATTTTTATAGCAAATGATATGATATGCTAATGGGATATATATTTTTCATTGGCATTTTGAAGTTTTGGTGATTTCACAATTTTTATGCATTTTGTTGGCCAAAACTTGTGGGAACTTATTCTTGTAGGATGACTTGCAATGTAGAATTTCCCACTATAGATCACCAGATAATGCAATATACTAAAGCAAAATACTTGAACGACTTCTACAAACAAACTTGCGGAAACTTAATCGATTTTGTGTAAGATCAAATAGAACACATATAACAGAGAATGAGAAAACAATCACACATGAACACAAAAGAATACTATGGGGAAAGCCTCAGCTAAAAACCCCAATCTTTGTATTATCATACAAGTGGAAATATGTCTGGATTACATAAAGCTTTAACTCACAAGCTATCCAACTGTCAGTACAATCCCTCAATGTTTCTCATAGACTGAATAGACACAACATATGCCTTCCTCTAGTGTTCCAAGCCTCCTATTTCCTTGCACATTTTCTCCTGGGTCCTCTGGCTACAACCTGTGTGAATTTACCTCTCACACAACTCACCAAACTCAGAAGTAACTGCACAATCTCCAAGGAATGAATTCTTTCTGCATGCAAGAGATATCCTCAATGTAATATTCCTGCAACTGATAGTACATTGTCCCATCATTTGATCTCAACTGGATCTCTGACTGAACTAACATGCATGAGTTATTTATGAGAGAATATTCAGTTATCTGAAGTGCAATAGTTACATGCATGCATGCATTATCTAACTGAACTCACAATCAGTTCCACAAACTGTTGGAACTAATCTAATTGGGCTTAACTTAGTTAACTAAGCTAACTAATTACAACTCAAAGTACAACTCATCCTAATCTCCTTAATCATGGGATAACTTCCTCAATCAAAGGGAAAACTATTGCATGTCTTCACATAGATTTCTTGTTTGATTTTCTACAACTAATTAACTCAAGATGAATTAATTAATTATTTTTCAAACAACTGCTAAGATCAAATTCGAATTTTAATTCTCAATTTTAGTTCAGGGACTAACTAAAATTGGAATGTATCCTGAAATGCTATTTATAGCAGTTCTATTTTTAGCACTTCTATTTTTAGCATTTCTTGTTGCTATTTTCAACACTCCCTCTCAACAAGAAAGGTATTATCTGTCACCTCAATCCTGTGTCTCTGGAACTTGAACTTGCATTTTGACAATGACCTAGTAAAAATATCTGCATCATGTTCCTCGGTCGAAACATACAACAACAACATGATCCTCTTCACCACACAGTCTTGAAGATAATGATACCGGATATCGATGTGCTTGGACCTGTCATGAAATACTGGATTCTCAAAGAGTTTGATACAACTTTGATTATCGTAATAAATCACAGTTGGATCCATCCTCTGACCAAACAATCCAACTAGAATCTTCCGCATCCAAATGGCCTCACATGCTGTCTAACTAGCAGCCATGTATTCAGCGTCTGCTGAGCTAAGTGCAACTGACCTTTGTTTCTAGTTGTACCAAGAAACTACAGCTGAACTAAGGTTGAAGATTCCCCCTGAAGTGCTCTTCCGGTCTGATGGACTCCCTGCCCAATCTGCATCTGTGAAGTCCTGAAGCTTCACTCCCTCTGTTCCTATGTACCACAATCCATACTGAGACGTGCCCCTGAGGTATCTCAGCACATGCCTCGCTGCCTTCCAAAACAATGTCGTACGCTGAACCATAGCTTGACTCAGTTGGTTCACTGCAAAGCGCAAATCTGGTCGTGTGTTCACTAGATACATCAATGAACCCACAAGCTGCTGATAAACAGTAGCAGCTACTACCTCACCTGAAGTAGCATCCTCCTTCCTCTAGTTACCAATTAGAGGAGTCTGCATGGGCTTGCACTTCTCCATGTGGAATCGCCTAAGTATCTCATTGACATACTTGCCTTGAGACATAAACACTTCCCCATCCTTCTACCACACTTCCATGCCTAGAAAGTAGTGCATAAGAGCCATGTCTTTCATCTCGAACTCTCTTGCAAGGTCCTCCTTGCACGACTTGATCAAATGATCATCACCTCTCAATATCAGATCATCAACATAAAGAACAATGATCAATGGCTTACCTTCTACCATGATGTGGCAAAGGTTCACATTTGCTTCACTCTTGGTGAAGCCCAACCTAGTGAAATAGTTGTCGATCCTGGTGTACCAAGAACGAGGTGCTTGCTTCAGTGCGTACAAAGCCCTTTTGAGTTGATACACATGCAACTCACGATCGAAGGTCTCAAAACCTTCCGATTGCTCAATGTACACCTCTTCCTCAATCTTGCCATTGAGGAACACAGTCTTCACATCCATCTGATGGATCTTCCAACCCATCTGAGCTGATAGTGCCAACATCGATCTGATAGATGAGTACCCTTATACAGGAGCAAAAGTCTCATCGTAGTTAATCCCCTCGACCTGTGAGAAACCACGGGCAACAAATCTCGCCTTATGTATCTCAACATTGCCAGCAGAGGCTTGCTTTAACTTGTAAATCCATCGGGAAATCACCACTGACTTGTCCTCTGGTCTTGGGACAACATCCCAAACACATTTTTGAACAATGGAGTCATACTCCTCCACCATAGCATCAACCTAGACTAGTTGCTGCACTTCTTCCTCAAATGAAGAAGGTTCTATCTCTACACACTCCCCAACTAAGGCCATGTAACCAGTGTACCGCTCGAGTGACCTCCTCTATATGCGCTAAGAATATGGATGTATCACATTCTCTCTCGCATCCAGCATCAACCTGTCAGCTTCCCTTGAGCGTTTCCACCCATCTCTGGAAGACTTTGCATGAGTGGATGTCTCCACTCCCGGATCCTCTGCATGCAGCTACTCCGCATCAGTCTGAGGCTCCTCCTCCTTAGGAACTAAAAGTTCCTCCTCTTTATACAACTTGAGCTCCCTCTCAAGTGATACTCACATGGCTTTCTTCTCGTCGAACTTCAGATCTCTGCATACCACTGTCCTCTGACTAGTAGGCAAGAACACTTGATAGTTTTGGGGTGTATCAGTGTACCCCACAAGTATCCCCAACTTAGCTGTTGGATCTAGCTTCTTCTGGGCATCTTTGGTCACATGGAAATAAACCAATGTTCCAAAGATACTAAAGTGACTCGCATCTGGTCTCTTCCCAGAAAAAGCCTCCATTGGTGTCTTCACTCCTAGTATACGATGCGGGCTTCTATTCTGCAAGTATATTGTTGTATTGCATGCCTCAACCCACAAATGAAGTGGTAGGCTTTGGTCATGCAACATTGCCTGAGCTGCTCCCACAATCAATCTGTTCTTCCTTTCAGCTACCCCATTCTGATGTGGGTTATGGGGTGCCGTCAACTCCTGTTTAATTCCTTTTGCTGCGCAGAAGTCCTTAAACTGTTGGGAGACATACTCTCCACCATTGTCGCTTCGCAAGCCTTATTTTCTTTCCAGATTCTTTCTCTGCCAAGGCATTGAACTCACAAAACCTTGAGAAGGTTTGATCCTTCTTCTGCATAAAGTAGATCCAACATCTACGAGAAAAATAATCAATAAAAATAACATAGTACCTTTGTTTAGCAGTGGATGCTGTAGATAATGGTCCACACACATCTATATGAACTCGCTCCAGGATTTCTCCAGCTCTACTGTCTTGATCCTGAAAGGAAGATTTCGCATACTTACCCAAGGTACAACCTTTGTATGTATCCATTTGCTCCAGTTTTCCCTTGGGAAGTCCGGTAGAAATCTGCTACATGATCTTCAAGGCCCCATGGTGCAAGTGGCCCAATATTCTATGCCATAGCTCGCCAACATCTTGGCTCTGCACCAACTCTGCTTTGGAACTCAATGCAACATAGTTGTCTACCTCCAGCTTGTAGAGATTCTTTACTCAAATCCCAATCCTCTTGGCCTGTCTAGTGTCGATATGCCTCAGGAATGCCTTTCCTTTGCTAAAGACTACATCATAGCCTTTGTCTTCCAGCATAGCGACGGACATAAGATTCTTCTTGAGACCCGGCACATACTTTACATCAATGAGGATGAGAGGAGCTTCATGCTTCCTTTGAAACACAATCGCACCTTCACCTAAAACATGGTACTTTCCATCATCGCCCATCTCGATGCACATTTCGAGGTCCTTCTCCTCCAAGGTACTAAAAAGATTCTTGTCGTCGGTCATGTGGAATAAAGCTCCACTATCCAGGTACCAAACATACCCCACCATCGATGAAACCATACATGTGATGAGGGTGAAATCCAATTCGAACTGTGAGGCCAGTGCCTCGCCATATGATCCCTTGGAGGATCCCTTCTTGGATTTCTTCTGTGGACAATTCATAGCATAATGGCCCACCTCATAACAATGAAAGCATCTCACTTTCGATTTGTCAATCATCTTCCCACCATGGGAAGAACTGGATTTGGCATGGAACGCCTTCCCTTTCCCTTTCCTCGCCTTACTTGCTAAGGCTAGATTTTCTTCATCATCTTGTTTTGATAAAGATCCATCTTTGGTGCTTTTTCTTATCTCCTCCTGCATCAGATATGACCAAAGCCATTCCCAATCTGGCAGTGTCCCCCTTCCATTTACCGAGTCTTGGTAGCTATGCCATCTCTTAGGAAGACCGAGGAGAGCAAGACTCACCATGTCATCATTAGTTATCATGATCCATACACTTCCAAGCTCATCCCTGCAGGTGGTGAGTTTGTTGAGATATGTAGAGATCGTGTCACCCTTTTCACAATTGATTTTCCAAAGCTTGTTTTTCAACGCCAGTTTCCTCTTATCGCTATTGTTCTGATATAGATCCTTCAATATTTTCCACATTGAAAACGGTGTCTCCTTCCCATGGAGACTTGAGACTATGTGGTCTCGAACTCCCTCCAAAAGAATTCTCCTCACTCTAGCCACACATTTCTTCCATTCCGCCAATTCTTGGGCATTAGCAGCTGCTGGCTTGGGCACTTCTTGATCAATGAAGTCCTTCAAACCATTGTCCTCTAATACCACTTCCATGCGATCCTTCCAGGCTATATAATTCGAGCTGCCATCAAGGGAATACTCGAGTCTCAAACCATTGAACGCCATTGGTGCAATTTGAGATGTGGTAAGAATTTGAATTCTATAATCAAGAACTTCAAACTTCAAACTTCTCCCTTCTTTGTATACTGTTCTTTGCTTTGATCACCTTTGCTCTAATACCATGTAAAATTTCCCACTGTAGATCACGATATAATGCAATATACTAAAGCAAAATACTTGATCTACTTCTTTAAACAAACTTGCGGAAGCTTAATCGATTTTGAGCAAGATCAAATAGAACACATATAACAGAGAATGAGAAATCAATCACACATGAACACAGAAGAATACTCTGGGGAAAGCCTCAGCTAAAAACCCTGATCTCTGTATTATCACACAAGTGGAAATATGTCCAGATTACACAAAGCTTTAGCTCACAAGCTATCCAACTCTCAGTTTAATCCCTCAATGTTGCTCATAGACTAAATAGACACAACATATTCCTTCCTCCAGTCCTCCAAGCCTCCTATTTCCTTGCGCAGTTTCTCCTGGGTCCTCTGGTTGCCACCTATGTGAATTTACCTCTCACACAATTCACCAAACTCAGAAGTAATTGTGCAATCTCCAAGGAATGAATTCCTTCTGCATGCAAGAGATATCCTCAATGGAATATTCCTGCAATTGATAGTACACTATCCCATCATCTGTTCTCAATTGGGTCTCTAAATGAACTGACATGCATGAGTTATTTATGAGAGAATATTCAGTTATCTGAAGTGGAGTTGTTACATGCATGTATGCATTAACTAACTAAACTCACAATCAGTTCCACAAATTGTTGGAACTAATCTAACTGGACTTAACTTAGTTAACTGAGCTAACTAATTACAACTCAAAATACAACTCATCTTGATCTTCTTAATCAAGGGATAACTTTCTCAATCAAGGGGAAATTGTTGCATGTCTTCACATAGACTTCACGTTTGATTTTCTATAACTAATTAACTCAAAATGAATTAATTAATTATTTTTCAAACAACTGCTAATATCAAATTCAAATTTTAATTCTCAATTTTAGTTCAGGGACTAACTAAAATTGGAATGTATCTCAAAATGCGATTTATAACAATGTTATTTTTAGCACTTCTATTTTAGCATTTCTTGTTGCTATTTTCAACATGCAACTTGTCTTTAAAAAAATTCATCATTAAATCTAGTGTTTTAGTTTTACTTGTGTCTTTTTCACATGGTATTAAATAATATTGCAAACATTGGCATCGAGATAAAATCAACAAGGGTTTGGAGAACCAAAAAATGGTAAAAAATTATATTGATAAAAATCAACAAACATCAATTAAATTAAGATACCACCAAAATATCGATGAAAATCAATGTTGGATAGGATTAAACATCCTTCACATGGTTTCATCCGAAAAAAGTCTCTAATTAAGAATAATTGTGGAAATATACACTCTCTCTAACATTGGCTAGGCCAAATATCGTGATTTCACGATTTTTTTCGCAATATTTTCATATGTTTTCGCAATATATGTGTACCATTGGCTCAACAAGTGTTAAGTGGTTATATGTGTTCACTGGTAACATTGACTCAACAAGTTCTAAGAGGTCCTAGACATGGTTGATGCACCTTGGAAGCTCATCTCTTGACCTTGCAACTGAATGAAACTTATTTCTCCAAACAATTGGGCTCTTATATTTTTAGCTAAAATAGAGTTCCAGAAGACACATGATAAGCCTAGAGAACCAATTACCAAATTGTATTGTTAATCATTAAAGCATTTTTTTTCTTTGAATGACATTTTAAACTTCAAAGGTCCATATATTTGTCATCCAAAGTCCAATGTAGTTTTATTCTTTTGGAAGTTGACTAACTTTAGGTCCATATATATTTACAAGTTGTTATGAAATTTTATGTAGATAGTTGTCCTATATTTTTACCAAGCGTGCCAATTTTTTATATCAATGGTTATGTTAATGTAAGATATATTGTCATTGGAATTTTGAGGTCATGATGAAAGTGTGAAAACCTTTTATAGCAACTTATATGATATGATAATTGGAGATATATTTTTCATTGGCATTTTGAAGTTTAAAAATTAAGACATATGGAGGTTTGGGTGGCCTAATGGTTAGGAGCATGTGTTTCCTCGTAAGAGGCCACATGTTCAAAACCAGAGGGGTGTAGATTATGTATGCCTCGTATAATTTAGTTGTCAAATCATTGCATAGAGGTGGGACCCTTGTCCCACAAACAAGGAGGTCTCATACACCAATTTGGTGTCTATCTTGGTTGTGACCTTAAAATTGGATATCATATATCATATTAAAGAATATGCCAAATAACAAACAAATAATAAAAGGAAGCATGGTGGAGCAAACAAAAATTACTTGTGGCATAATAGGTAAGTCGTTATGGGGGTTTTAGTATATAGGAGTATTGAAGCCCTCTCCTAACTGCTTGTAAATCGAATAATAGACAAATAATGAAAAAGGGACAAATATACATGAAACTACCCTTATGCACAAGCATATACGATAGTAATAAAAAGCATCTAATAATGATTCAAAGGATAAACAACATTCAAATAACATATTTGGGAAAAAAGGAAAACTTGTTTCATTCCAATGGAAGGTGAATAAACCATGCCTCGTATCACTTGGTAAGAATACTTGCGGCAGGTGGGCTCCAACTTCCTCACCTTTGTGAATGCTAAATGGAAATATTTGTTGTGTTTGGATAACAATGCCTCCTTTGTGGATGCCATTTTGAAGGGAGAGAAAATTGCAAGAGGGTAGAAAAACCAAAATGGATGAGTAAGGATACTCTTCAATATTATTTCTTTAGAATAACTTTGCTTTGAATTCTTTATTTTCAATGGCTAGCCATGGCTTCTATCTATAAAGAAAAAATGAACTTTCATCTTGATGTGAATGTTTCATTCTATTATAGGCAAACATGTGCTTGATGAGACCTCAAGAAAGGCTAAATGATTGAGTGTTTATGACATGGGAGGATCAACTTGGCCTATACATATCCATTATGTTGTTTTAGTAAGTCCTTGGCCATTTATGAACAATGTGACGGGTCCCTCATTGATGAGTAAGGATACTCTTCAATATTATTTGTTTAGAATAACTTTTCTTTGAATTCCTTTTTTTCAATCCCTGGCCATGGCTTCTATCTATAAAGAAAAAATGAAATTTCATCTTGATGTGAATGTTTCATTCTATTATAGGCAAGCATGTGCTTGATGAGACCTCAAGAAGGGCTAAATGATTGAGTGTTTATGAGATGGGAGGCTCAACTTGGCCTATACATATCCACTATGTTGTTTTAGTAAGTCCTTGGCCATTTATGAACAATGTAATGAGTTCCTCATTTGGCATCATTTTGCTCATTAAAACACCTATTTTTGCATACATATCCTTCTTTCTCCATGATCACTTATATCTCTCATTGTTCATGACTACAACAATACATAGATGCATTTGTTTAAGTACTTTTTTTGCTGTAAAGAAGTATTTTGAGATCAATAGAAGTATATATATATATATATATATATATATATATATATATTTCCAAAGGAAAAATCAAACTTTTTATTAAGAAAATAAAAAGTTACATAAGTAGAAGCATTTACGCATTCTTGAAAAAACCTGTGAATTCATAATGACATAGAAAAAGAAATCACAGTTGTCTGAGAAAAATGAAAAAAACCAACACTTGCTCAGAGAAAATAAGCACATATTGTCTAGAATCCATAAACCGATCCTCTCCATGAACAGAGAAAACGCCCGCCCATTACAAAAAATAACATGTTTATAGAAAGCAGTCATAAATAACCATATACAGAAGCCATATGAACAAAAAACAAAAAAAATTCTGATGATCATGAGAAGCTAGGAAAATAAAAGGCTGTAGTAGCATAGACAAAAGAGTATATTATCCATGGTATGGCGTTGATCTGACACACAGATCTGCTCCACCACTGATTCAATTATATGTCAGTTATTCAGAACCTGTTGCATACCCTTTTAAGAAAGGAGATATACTTCAGCATTTCGTTCCCTTTAGATGTGACAAACAATAATATCAAAAAAACCGTATTTTAAGCAAGAAATTTCTTCTAATATAGGAACCAAAATAATATTTTGACATATTTGCACATTGTTTGTCCAATTTATAACATTCAAAGAGTCATAAAATATCTGAATTGAATCTATCCCCAACTGTATCAACCAACACAACAGAAGTTTCAGAGTTTGAAGTTCTGCATAATTGTTTGATCTTGTCCCAATTTCCATTGAAGCTTTTAGGAATCTATGTTCATTAACATGAATGATCAGGCCTTCCCCACATTTGTCCTGAGCATCTGAGGCTCCATCAAAGTAGGCCCATGGAATGTGGGGTCTTACCTGCTCTTCTCTAATGATCTTGGGAGTCATAGTGTGGGAGATTGAAGGAAGAATTGCATATATGGAGGCACATTCAACCGCAATAGGGTACAAAGTTGTGACAAAGTCTTGGAAGACTCCTTTATTCCTAGCCAACGAAATGCCCCAAGAGATGATCCAGGGAATGTTCCTTAAATTTTCATCATTGGTAGAGGACCACCAATTTTGCCAAGCTTCCACTAAATTTGTGCCATTCCAATTTAGTCTGATACCCAAAAGGTTCAACAAAGCCTCCCAAGTTTTAATGGTGAAAGGGAAACTTAAGAACAAGTGATATGTAGATTCTTTAGAGTTTTTGCGCAAAGTACATCAACCAGGCCCTTGTTTGTTCCTTTTCTGCAAGTTATCCCACATAGGCACTTTATTCTTTAGGATACACCAGAAGAATAGTCGAGATTTTGTTGCACATTTTAATTTCCATAGTGGCTTATTCCACCATGAAAACTTCCCCTCTTTCCCGTCTAACCATTTGGAGATTGTACCCAAATTTTGGAGAATAATGGCCACTAGGGGCATGGACCCACTGAAGTTCGTCTGCCCTCTCCCTAATCCTAACATTTGATCTTTGCAAATCTTTGATGAAACCTTGCCAGACTTCTCCCAAATGAGGCTCAAGTTGAAGGTCCTCAGCCAATTTCCAACCTTGATTCGATATCAATGTAAGATCTTCATTTACAATTTGGTTGAGGAAGTAAATACCTTGTGCACCGAGATGCTCCAAAAGATCCTTTGGAAGAAACAAAACCTCGCTACATCCCACCCATGGATCCACACCCACTCTGAGCTTTCTTCCATCCTTGACTTGCCATGAAAGACCTTCTACAATAAGATCAAAAGAGTCTAAAGCAGCCTTCCAAATGACAAAAGAATTTTTGAATTTTTTATCAGGTGTTTGCAGCCAACCATCCATAGAAATAAGATCTATATATTTTATTTTATCACCGATGTCCAAAGATTATCCATGGTTAATAAGCGTCACCCTGAATTTTCTGCCAAAGAGTTTGCAAAAGATGGAAGATCCTTTATTCCCCACCCTCCCCAATCCTTTAGGCGAGCAATTTTCTCCCATGCAACCCATGGAAGAACATCATCCACCTTCAATCCAACCCAAAAGAAGTGCCCACATAATTTTCTAATCTAGGCCAGAATACCTTTTGGAATTTTGGTAAGAAAAATGTAGTAAAATGGGATTGCAATTAGCACTGATTTGATAAGAACTAGCGTCCCATCTCTTGATAACCACTTAACAATGTTTGATTTTCTTTTCGATTTTTTCTACCATCCATTTCCAATCAATTTTCTTGTAGGAATATGTCTTGAGATAGAAGCCTAGGTATTTAAAAATCTTCGTCATTGGCTTTACTTCGAAGGGGAAAAAGGATAGGATTCTATTTACCTCCACACCCGAAAGACCATTATGAACAAAAGTAGATTTTTGGTCATTGATACTCATCCATGTAGCTTTTAGAAATAAATCCAATACTAATTTCAGCTGATGTAAATCACCCCTTAATCCATCGCGAAACATAAGAATATCCTCAACAAAAAGGAGATGAGTAATAAAAAGATTTATTTCTACTTCAATTCCTTTAAACACTCCCCTTCTGTTGGCTGTAGGAATCGGTTGGCTTAGCCCTTCCGCTGTGATGAGGAAAAGTAAGGGAGACAAAGGGCATCCCTATCTTAGTCCTCGTTGACTATGAAAAAAAGGGGAGGCAGCTCATTTGATGAGAACAACAAAGGTCATGTTTGGTATACATCCCATAACCTAGTTTATGAATGCAATGCCAAACCCTAAGTGAGTCAATACTAAAATCAGATACATCTAGCTAATCTTGTCATAGGCCTTTGACAGATCAATTTTGACGACCATTCCCTTTTTTTTGAGTCTTTTTTATGTTGTGTAGAGATTCTTGTGCCATCCCAATGGCCTCATGGATCTACCTGCCATCAAGGAAGCCAAATTTTTCCTTCGAAATATTTCTAGAGAGGATTGGTTTGAGACGATTTGCTATGATTTTGGTGATGGATTTATAAGTGTAGTTACAAACTAAGATAGGTATGAAGTCATCAAAACTTTGAGGATCATCAATTTCTAGAATTAAATCCAAAAAAGTAGAATTGAGGGGCTCATGAGAAAATCCTCTAAGACGAGATTCCTCCACCACCCCAGTCAGGTCATCACCTAAAAGGTCAAAAAAGTGTTGAAAAAATACCACCAACCATCCATCAAGCCCACGACTCTCATCTTTTTGCATGGATTTGATTACCCCTTCCATTTCCCCTTTTGTGATGCAATCCATGAGTAGATCATTTTCTTCCTCCTCTACATATCTAGGGAAAAATTGGGCCACCCGGATCACTTTAGCTATTGAGGCTTCTGTCAGGGCTTTAAACAAGGTTTTGAAATGCGAGCCTAGGGATGCCAGATCATCAAAGTATTTTTCCACACCACCATCTGCCTGTTTAATTTCTCATATAGTATTTACATTCTTCCTTCCCTTAGCATAGTTTTGGAAGAATTTTGAGTTTTTGTCACCAGCCTCAAGCCAAATTGCCTTACTCTCGAGCCTCCAATGTTCTTCAATGCCTTTTAGGATCCTTATTCTTTCCAAATCCATTTATTTTATGCTTTCCTTTTTCTCCTCCATCTCATAACCATCCCCCTCTAGGCTTTCCAAAGCTTCCAATTCTACCTCTACATTTTTTAAGACAACTTCATCCCTAATATTTTTTTCCCTTGCCCATAAAATTGTTTCATGTTTCAATCTTTTTAAGTTTTCCATAAAGGGCTGAGCAAGGGAGGATCCTTGGTTTTTGACATGAGGCCTCCATATATCTTTAATTAACCTATTAAAAATCATATCTTTGAGCCAAGAGGAGTTAAATTTAAGGGAAACCGGGCTTCCTATTGACCCCTTTTAGCTCCAAGAAAATAGGGAAATGATCAAATTCCCCACTAGTACTGATCCACTGCCTGAAGAAAGGAATTTGGGCAGTAAGATCCTCCTTTAGCAGGAACTAGTCCAATCTCTTAGCCACTCTAGCCTCTCCAACTCGCCTATTCCTCCAGGTGGGCTTAACTTTGATCAAATCAACGTCAATGAACCTTCCCATCTGGATTTTGTTTAAGAAAAAATCAGCCAATGGGTTAGCCTGGGCCAAAGGTCCCCAAGACTCCGACAAACCTAAAGAGAAATTGATATCCCCACCTAGAACAACCTTTTAATTATTCAACAGTGATTTTGAGAATAGATTGTTCCAAAAAAGGGCCCTTTCCTATCATGGCCCATAAATATTGATGAGGGTGAGGTTTGAGAAAAGATTCGAGGAATATACTTCAGGCCCTAAAACCAAATATGAGCCCCATGAATTTAGAATTTAATACTACTATCCCTTAGGCCCATCGCTAACCCCCCATATCTTCCACTTGCATCAATAGACACAAAGGACCGTCCTAGAAAAAAAATACTCAAATATTTTATCATGGTCTCTCCAAAACCAAGGGTTTCTTGGAGCATGATTACATCACAACATACAAACTTGAATAAGTTTTTTAAGGCCACCTTCTTCTGAGTGCTGGAAAGACCTTTACAATTGAAATTCATAATGATCATTTGGTAACCACCATCAGGGTCTACATTGCTCTAAGCATCCCTTTTAGGGAGATTTTTTTTCCATCATCTATATCCAGTTTATCTTTTATCTGATATTTTGAGATATTTGATTTTTTAACTCGGGTTTTGGGTGGAACAAAGGAATCTTGGATGATCCCAAGGCCACCCACAACTTCATATGGGAAATCATTTTAGTCCCGAGGATGGAGGTTGTAGTGGGGCTTTTCAGAGGGTTTCATAGAGGGTAAAGGGCACTCAAGACTTGAAGAGGTGAAACTGGAAATATTTAGTCCTGAGATAGAAGTAATTATATTGTCTAAAGCAAGAGAGACAATATTGCAAAGGGGATTTTCTGCTAATTTTAACTTGGAGGGACCAGGATTGTGTAAAGCATCCATTAACGATTTCATCAAAATGGATTGAGAGGACAGAGGACAAGAGCTTGTACCTGTGGAATGAGGTTTTGGTCCAATGAACTCCACCTCATTCTGCACTTCCCACATATGATCGATCTCAGGGTGTTTTTGAATCCCAAGCCTCCATATTTGTTCATCTTGTATCTCCATCAACACCAAAATCTCTGCCTGTTGATCCCCTCCCTCCTCCGGTTGCGCGATTCCATCCTCATCATCTGGCCTCCTCAAAATTTGGTACCCAACCCACTTGATCAAGCTCACCCCTTTGTCTTCTCCACCTTCTAAACCCCAAAGGGCAGTCTCTTGCTAAATGTCCATGTTTGTGACAACGGTGACATCTAAAAGGTAATTGTTCATAATCAATTAATTGGGAAAAATAATATCCATGAACCTATATCTGCATGATATCAGCGAAGTGCTCCCTCAGATCCAACCTGACAAGTTTACAAGCTACCTTCCTTTCCTTTGTTGCAAGGAAAGACATGTCTGCTTCAAGAAAAGTACCCAATTTATTGCCATTGGCTTTGAATACATCCGCTGGCCAAAGTTGAGGTGCTAATGTCAAAAGTCGAACCCACAAAAGGATTTCTTCAAGTCTTTCTCTTTGGGCATAAAAAAGAGGGGTCAATCTTTTGAAAAAAATTGGAGCTTTCCCAAAACCCCAATTGCACTCTAGTACCCAGTTCACTGCTTCTCCATTTGAAAATCTAACCATAAACTAGCTTTGTGCCAAAGTAATTACTTCAACCTGTGAATTGGGTCCCTTTCTCCAAGCCTTTTCTGACCATTATGAGATATATTTTGCTAAGTAATGTATGCCCTTTGCTCTCCCAACAGAAATTAACTCTGAGGCTTCCATGACCTCATCCATCTGAAGGTTTACCCCAAGAATTAGATTGGGTCTTTCCGCTTTTTTCCAAATCACTTTCCCTTTCTTCCTCTTCGAGCTAGAGAACTGACCATTCTCAAATGGTAGATTAGTCGAAATCCCTTCACTTTCATGGTTCTTAAGCTCAAGGTTTTGCCCTAGCAACTCCTATGGCACCCGGTTCCTTTGGATAAAAATCCCAAGATCTATTGGCTGCTCTTTTGCTTCAAAAATGAGGTTCGAAAACGTCTCCCCCGACCCCAAGGGGTCGGATCCAAAAAACCCCAGATAATCGAAACCCTGTGAGAAGGAGGGAAAAGCCCCTGTCCCTTCCTTTCCGGGTCAGCCCAATGATTATGGCCTACGACTTCCTTTAAATCTGGAAAACCTTCGAAAAAAACTCCCTGGGAACCTCTTCCTTCTTTTCTAATGGAAGAGACATAGAGAAATCGATAACCCTTAAGGTTACATGCATTTTTCAAGCCTGATTTCTATTCAATCTATGGCCCAAAACTAGGTCTTCTACCCCTGGTTCCTTGAAGAGATAGGTTTTAAGGCCCTCATTTCTACCAATACCATTTCTCTTTACGATGTCTTCTAATACATCAATTAAGAATCTAGAAATGGGAACAACAAGAGGTGTTTTTGGACTTACTAGTAGTTCCACCGATGACCCTACTGCTTGACCCGCCAAGACTGTTGAATTCACTTGTCTATCTAGTGACTTGGTGTCAGATAACCAACAAACTGCTTTAAGGAGAATGGTTTTTCCTCTTTCAATAACCCTAAACCGCCCCCAGATTTCCATTCCAGCCCCGAAACTCCTCTTTTTCCAGGTGGATACCTAGCTGGCAATTTCACCTTCTCTAAATTATGTTGAGTGGGCTCAAAGCCCCAAATCGACAAAATATCTTTCGGTTCCGGCTCTAAATCAACATAGTCTTTTGGGCTAACCATTTTTACTGTTTGTTGGTGAGAAAAAATGAGGTTGTAACCACTCTTGTTGTAAAACCCAAGTAAGGGCACGTGCAATAAAGAGTACGCAGTGAAAACTGAAATGTAACCTCCACTGTTGAAACAAGAAAACCCAATGTTTTGTCGCCGTGGGTAGGAAAATCCCAAAATAGCTGCTCCTGTTCCCAAGAAAAGTTATGACTCTGCCCGCGTTAGTCCAAGTATTGTCTGGTCTCTACATAGCAAGGCCATTTGTGCTACAGTTCTTGCTACTGCTCATCCTTCCCAATGCCATTGGATCATTGTTTTATAGTGCATATGGCATATCTTATATCCCAATCGAGTGCTAGCATCTGTGTCAGTTATGCCTGTAACATATATCTAGGACTCACGGTTATATTGACTTCTGAGATTTCACCAAATTGTTGGCTCAGTGTGCAGGTATTAGAAGGCCATGAATAGAAAGAACCATTAATGCGATATTAGGATTGTTGTTTTGTTGTTAGTTTCATTTATATTTTCACCCTTGTTTAGTTTATAGAAGAAGCATTGTTGTTATTCGTTCGAAGTTAAGACTCATATTTTTGTTTAAATATGTTAGTGCTTTGAAGTGCATGGACAATGAAGACCAGATATTATGTTATCATTTTTCCTGATTTAAATATATTTCTCTGTGTGTTTATTTGTGTTATCACATTGCATTGTGTCGTTTCATATGAGTTTGGAAGCCTAATCTTTTTCCTGTGTTGATCACTTAAGTGAATAGAGGCACAAGATGACCTTGAGCAGGGGCCCACTCAAGCTATGGCTTTGGGCCGGTAATTTTCATATTCAATCTATACGTAGGCTTATGTTGTTCTGTAGCATTTTGAGTTTACTTGATTTTCATTTCTAGTAAAGGTGAACTTTTATTTTCAAGTAGGTGTGATGTTTTATTTTCTAGCAAGTGTGATATTTTATTTTCCAGCAAGTGTGATATTTTATTTCCAAGCACATGTGGCTGCCTGATTTATGGTTTTCCTAATTTAGTAGTTTAGGGAATTTGATAGCCTGCTCTATGAGTAGTAGTTGTAGAATTGCATGAAGTACACTTGAACGCACTAAGCTCATGCCTAGAGAATGTTTGGGTGCTTTAGGTGCCATATAACCATGTTGTGTATCATTCATAGGTTGATTCTTACATTTGGTGATAAATTCCCATTCATTTCCTTGCTTTGGCCATCTGAATAAGTGTGAGGGTTTATCTCTTGTGTATATAGCATGGAGAGTCTTACAAGTTTACAAACCTCGGTCAAACAATTAAAATGGCCTATATAGTCTAAACATTTGTTGAAATTATCAATCACATAAATACACCATCATTTTTGGCACCGTTTCCAAGGAGGAACTCAAAGAACTCAAGACTCCTCACATAATTAGTATAAAAGATATTAGGGCTAAAAGAAATTGAAGGGGTCATTAATTACCCCTTTCAGTAACCTAGATTCCCACTATGTTTTTGTGTTAGGTCATGCATTAAAACATCATAGGTAGAAAGAGGAAATTGACTAAATCCCCGTGTGGTGCAGTAGGAGCCACTCAAACTAAAATTTTAGCAAGTGAAAAGGGAATGGAAAATCATTTAAAGGTCACCCTATTTCTAGATAATATGGTAGGGAAAAAACTAAAGGGAGAAACACCAAGAAGCAAATAGACTACATTTGAATAATGAAGTGGAAAGTTACGAAGATTCCAAAAAGAACCCTGAGTTTCCAAGAAAGGAAAAGATGGGTGATGAAGAAGTAGGCGTAACTAAACTAAGTTGGGGAAATTATTGAATAATTTTAAGACCTATATTCTCAGCACACTCAGTTCTCAATTAGACGCCTTGCAAGCTAAAAAGAAGAAGAAAGAGGTTGAGTTAGCCTTGGCCATATTTGAATCCAAATGTTAAAAGGAACATTCTCTTTGAGAATGTCCTTTAAATAATGTTGAGACATGTAACATTTGTGAGAAAAAACATTCCACTCAAGATTTTCCTTCTCTACTAGGGTTTAAGGTGATGTTTAAAGAAGTCAATGAGGAGACCAAGCAGATTTTCTTTGTGGCTCATAGGAAACCAAGCCCCCCTTGATCATCTGGATCTACATCCTCCAATCCTTGCCAATATTTTACACCAAGGTTTGGATGGTACCTTCCTATGACATGGCCACATTGGCCCCCTCAGATGCAAAGTCAGGGGTGGGCCCTAGGTTGGGGAGGACCATCCCCCCTTGGAAATATGGCGCCACAGGATACACGTCAAGCACATTTGTAAAAAATCTAGCTACCCTCCAATCAACCTTCTCAAACTCAGCAGATACCTCAACTGCCTACGCATCCTATCCTTAATTCAAATAATAAATTAGTCCAACCAACCTACAATGTTGAACTACCTACTTTTCCTACCTACACCCTTTCATAAATGGATTACAATGGCATCCATCTGCATTCTGGAAAAGTAATCCAAAATCAAACTTCTCATATTGTTCAACAACAATATGAAGGAGAAAACTCTTCAGAACTAGAGTTAATTTCTCCAAAATCTCAAAATACTTCAAGAAAACAATTTTCTAAGAATGAGTTAGATTTTTCTCCTTATCCAGAGATATAACCTCTTATACAACTTGAAATTGATTTCTTAGGAGAGTTAAGAAATGTATGTTTAAGGATTCCATTGTTTCAACCCATTAATGATGTCCATATCTACGCAAAAGTAGTCTAGGATCTTTTTTTAAAGAAACCAGGAAGGAAAAAGAGAGATCCCAATACGATTCATGTGATTGGGAAATTAGTAGATTTAATGTTGAGTAAAGTGTTTATGGTAAAGTATTGGGACCCTAGAAACCCCATCATTATTGTTAACATTAATAATATCCCATAGTCAATACTTTGATAGATTTAAGGGAATCTATAAATTTCAAGACAAAGGAAACCATGGAGAAACTTAAGTAACCTGGTCTTCAACTGACCCCAAATATCCTTCAAATGGTCGACAGGTCCACCATAAAACTAGAAGGGGTGATGGAATATACTTCCCTTAAATTCCAGGACAAAGGAAAACATGGAGAAAAGTTACCTAGTCTTCAATCGACCCCAAATATCCTTCAAATGGTCAATAGGTCTACCATAAAATTAGAAGTGGTGATGGAAGATATTGTTGTTTCCATATATTATTGGGAATACCCAATTGACTTTATGATTCTTTAGCCTAAATCTAATCTTGGAGGTTACCCCTTAATCTTAAGAAGATCTTGGCTAGCCATAACAAATGCCTATATCGAATGTAGGTCTACGGATATGACTATTTCCCATAAAAATTATACTAAGAAGCTTACTCTTTATCCTCTCATTAAACCTTCCTCAGACCATGAGAAATCCCTTTCGTTTGAATATAGTGATGAAGAATATACCCAACCTCTCTTGACCCTTGATCAAGCCTCAACTTTTAAATAAAATACCGACAATGTTCTAACTTGTACCTTTATAACACATCCCAATATTGAATAAGATTCACCTCTTAGTTAGGTTTTAGGGAAACAATCCCAGGAAACATGTTCACGCATTGAGTTAGCACAACAACTAGATACAATAGCTCCACCAGATACTACCATATAAAATCACATTAAAGCTATTGAAATTTATCTTGGAAAAACTTTGAACATTAATGTTGTAGAGCCTCATGAACGCCTAATTTTGACACTCTCCCTTACCAATTTTTCCTCTCTTTGACCATCATCATCAACTTAAAAGACATCAAACTACAAGGTTTTTGGCATGGAAAGGTATTTAATTGTCTTATCTTTAATATTTAATAATTTTCCTTTTTATTGAATTAATGTTTGTATTAGCTACCGAATTCATGCAATTCTCCAGTTAATCTATGTTTTTGTAGCCGGTTCCAAGGTTTATTAGGATGTGAGGTGCCAGATAAGAGGAGAAAGATATTAATAGGTGGATATTGATCTCTTTAATGATTTCCTCCTATTCATCTAAACCAGATTATCAAAGGATTGTTCGATTGTGTGGTCAAAGGGTAAAAGTTGACATGTTGCTAAACAAGCGAGCGAGAGTCCGAGATCCTTGCGCTTCATGATTTGCTTTGCCAAATAGAAAATCGTGAGAAAATGATATTTTTGATATCTGTTAGAAGCTAAAATTAGAACTCTTTTAGCTAGGGTAGGCGTAAAAGCCTCGAGTAGTTATTGACACGGCTTTTATAAATATCGTGTCGCAAACATGAATAGAAGGTTAATTTTTGTATGTCACAGTATTGTTTGAAACTCTGCTTTTACCTGTTAATGAATAATCAAGTTTTGATGTGTAGCTAACTGTTTGATTAAAGTTTTGTGACCACCTATTTGTGGAGGGCCCCTGCAAACAGTGAAGGTTCTGCATTTTCATATCTTTTCTTTATCATTTGTTACAATTATTTACATGTTTTAGAATCATTTTACATGTTGATTTCAATTAGATAGCAATAACAAGATTTCACTAATCATTCTTTTCAAGTTGATTTATAATCATGCTAATTGTATTGTAATCACTTTTCATAGATTTCGTTATAGTTTCATTTCAAAGCATGAGTGATTTCTTTACAGTATTTCATTCATAAACATGAGAGATTGATAATAAGAAAATGTGTAGTTTTTGTTTTAACTAGAAGTCAAATTCATTTTGGTTTTTATGCAAAGGATTACTAGAACATTAGATGAATAATTTTTCCTTTAGAGATTAAATTTGTGTTGCAATAGATTGGTTAAGTTCTCTTAATTTAATGAGATAGTATGAGTTTTCTTTAGTTTCATTTTGCAAGTGTGAAGAGCATTTTTTTATCTCAATAGAAAGGAGTGAGAAAGAATGTAATTGAGATTGAAAATGTTAATTTCATTTTTCTTTAAAAAGTAAAATAGGAACAAAAAACATCCTTAGAAATAATTTTTCAATAACTCACTCATACACATTAATAATCTGAAGGCTTCTAGCATATATAGTGCACTTGCACTTCACAAGTCTACCAACTCCGGTCGATAATTTATGTAGCAATTTAAGGCAATTAAATTCAAAACCATTTTGGCACCTTTGTCGAGGAAGCGTAAATAGAAGTCTTTATCTTTTTTCATTTTGAAAAAAAAAAAAAAACCATGATATGCATAGGGAAAGATACTCTAGAGGTAGTTTTGTAGGTAGAGGTAAGAGTTTAATTCCAACAACATCACTCACCCCCCATGACCTCATAGTGCGACACCACCCACAAAACTTCGAATTCCATCCATAGCAGGCAAACACAAACTCCTTGAGGTATCAAGATCTAAATCCAACCTAGAGATTCACTAGCTTCATCAACAAAAGCCATAATAGAAGAGGAAGATCCCTATCTCCAACAACAGGAGTAATTTTCCTATCTTCAATTGGAGAACAACTTCTAGCTCAAGATCTGGATGTTCCTATTGAAGAAGAGGAAGAAGAAACCTATTTTAACAAACCATTGATAGAAGAACCAAAGGAACTAGAGGAAGCTGAAAACCCAATTTTGGAACCAGAACCCTATATTAGTTCTAAAGAATCTACATGGCTGGAGAAGGGAAAGGAGAGGTACATAATGTGAATGGTGAACAACCAAGGATTGGAGGAGGAAGAGGAGGAAATAGGAGAGGTAGAAGACGTGGAGGAAGCAAAAGAGGGGGAGGAGAAGATATAAATCCAAAACCCTTTGGATTTCCTATCCTCGATGAAGATACAACTGTGACAATGAAAAATATCTCACCCTCTACCCTTCCAAACTTTCATGGACTAAGGAGCGAAGATCTTGAAAAATTCCTCTTTGAATTTTAAGTCTTGTGTAGATCATATGATTATCTGCATGATGATCAAAAGTTGAAATTTTTCCCTACAACCCTTAAAGAAGCAACATTAAAATGGTTTATGGGTTCAGGAATAAATTCCATCAAAACATGGGAACAAATGAAAACTACATTCTTAGAGAAATATAAGGACTATTGTATGCCTCATAATATTAAGGATGGATTCTTTAAAATGATACAGAAAGCAGATGAAAATCTTGAAGACTTCGAGGAAAGATTTGCTTATAATGTTAAAATGGAAAAAATGAATAATCTAGATGAGGAAACTTTGAAAGATCTCTTATTGAAATCCATTAGAGATGAATGGATTGATCTTCTCAATCTAATGGTTGAAGGAGACATTTCTCAGTTGTCACTTGGAGAAATTTGTGAGTTATGCATACACATTTCAGGAGGCAAAGAAAGAATTGGGAAAAATCCAAGAGATCCTCTTTTATCAAGGATCAATAAAACTGCAACTGGGATAGTAAGTAGAGCGGAATTAGGTAATTTGCTTGATAGTTTTAAAACAGATATTTTAGGGAGTCTTAGTTGACAAATTGACACCCTTAAAATACAAAATAAGAAAAAAGTTGAAAATGCTGCATTGTCCATTTTTTGCCCTAAGTGCAGAAAGAAACATGCCTTGACAGAATGTGCTCTTGATTTAAAGAGTGTAGAAACTTGTGTTATATGTGTGGAAAAACATGATACAAAAGAATGTCCCTCAATACCAGGTCTCAAAGTTGTCTATTAAGAAGAAGAAGTACCAAATCAGGTAGACCCTCTTTGTTTATTGCTAAAATACCATGGTAGAATCCACAACCAAATAAAACTCAGGGTTTTAACACTCAACCATTTGCACATTCATCACAAAGTAATTGGACTGCCCCAATGCCTTGGAAATCTTGGCCACAACCTTGGTCACAAGGATGGAAAAATCCTTATGGAAATTACCCTCAATTTCCACAAATTCAACAATCAGAACCTACTTTTCCTCCACAATATTATCTTCAACATGTTCAACAAACTCAACCCCACAATTTGAATCCACAACTTTCATTACCATTTCCTCAAAGACCAAATCAATTGCCTGCCCAACCACTTTAAAATCCAAATAATAATAAAAATTCATAACCTGTTTACTATATGGAAGGACAAAATTTCCAAACTTACATGATAACTCCATTGGATCTAAACAATGTTCAACTTAGATCCGGTAGAATATTAGAGAAAAAGTCTCGATCAGTTATTATTAGGAAAGTGAAAAAGAAAAGATCTCTGAACAAGATAAGTCTCTTAATGAAAAAGAAAAAACTCAAAAACAAGTTACTCCAGCGCATTCAAATAACTCAACTCCTATTATGGAACAACCTTCAGTATATGTTTCAAAACCACCTTTTACTGAGAGATTAAAAATTGATGAAGGGGTAGAAAAACATATTTTATTGCCTAATTATGACATGTTAGATGAACTAAAGAATGTTTGCATAAAAATCCCTTTTCTACAAGCCATTAAGGAAATACCAATTTTTGCAAAGACAATTAGGGAATTGAGCATAAAAAGACTAGGAAGAAAAAGAAAAGAAGTGAAAAGAATCCAACTAGTTGGAAAAATTGCAGATATCATGATGGGTAAAACAACAATTCAAAAATATCTTGATCTAGGAAGTCCCATTGTGAAAACACAAATCAATGGTGAAGAGATCCAAAATACATTGATTGATCTAGGAGCAGTTATAAACATCATGAGTAAACAAACTGTGAATAAATTAAAACTTTCTAATCTTCAATATACACCTACACTGTTACAATTGGCAAATAGATCTGTAATCAAACCCGGTGGTGTATTAGAAGATATATATGTATCCTTAGATTCTTGGGAATACCCTGTTGATTTTATGATTTTCACACCCAAGAATAACTTAGGAGGACATCCATTGATTCTAGGAAGACCAGGGCTAGCTAGAGTCGATGATTTTATAAGTTGTAGATCCGGTGATATGTTTATTTCTTATGGGAGCTCAACAAATAAATTCACACTGTATCCACCTGCAAAAACAACAATAGAAGTTGAAAATGAAGAATGGATAGATGATGATATTGATATAAGACCAATCTTTGCGACTTCACAAATAGATGAAGAAGACCAAGTTTTGAATTTAATGGAAACTAAATCTTCATCGTATTGTGAATCTAGTTAGAGTTTTCAAGAACAATGAGATATTGAATATTTATCATCTCGTCAACTATCCTTGCATTATATGGAAAAATGTGACAATTCCATAATTGAAATCTTTCCAGGGAAAACTTTGAATATCAATAATAATTTGGAAGCATTTCAAAAGAAATAACTAATAAAGATGTTACAAGAACATTCCACTACTTATGCATGGGAATATACTGACATGAAAGGAATTGATCCTAGTACTTGTATACATCATATTACACTAAAGAAAATGCCAAACCAATTCAAAAACATCAAAGGAGAATGAATCCAAATATAAGGGAAATTGTTAAAGAGGAACTACAAAAACTGTTGAATGCAAATTTGATCTATCTAATATCAGACAGTCAGTGGGTTTCACCTTTAGTAATTATTCCTAAGAAGAATGGAAAATGGAGAGTATGCATTAACTATAGAGAATTGAATAAAGCCTCTTTAAAGATCATTTTCCACTTCCTTTTATATATCAAGTTTTAGATACATTGGCAGTAAATAAATATTTTTCATTCTTGGATGGTTTTAGCAGGTATAATCAAATCAAAGTAGCCCCAAAAGACCAAGATAAAAGTACCTTTACCTGCCCATGGGGAACTTATGATTATCGAGTGCTTCCTTTTGGATTATGTAATGCATCTGCAACATTCCAAAGAGTAGTATTAGGAATATTCTATGATCTAATTCATGATTGTGTGGAAGTATATATGGACGATTTTAAAGTTTATGGAAATTATTTTAAAGAAGCTCTTAAAAATTTGGAAAATTTTCTTATTACATGTAAAGAGGAAAATCTCTCATTAAGCCATGATTTTTTTTTATGATGTTTACTGAGGGAATTGTTTTAGGGCACCATATTTCAGGAAATGGAATTACAATGGACACATCTAAAGTAGAAGTTATTTCTAAATTATCAATTCCAACTTGTCAATGAGACATTAGAAGTTTTCTTGGTTTCACTGGTTACTATAGAAGATTCATAGAAAACTTTACAAAAATTGCATCCCCACTTTTCAAACTGCTCACAAAAGACTGTGAGTTCAATTGGAATTATGATTGCCAAAAGGCCTTTAAAACATTAAAGGAGAAAATATCCAAAGCACCCATTCTTAGAAGGCCAAACTAGAAACTACATTTTCACATTTCAACTGATGCTTTAGAAACAACTTTAGGATCTATACTAGGACAAAACAATTTAAATCCTTATGCCATTTATTACACTAGTAAAAATTTGAGTCATGTAGAGTTAAATTACACTATAACAAAAAAGGAGTTTTTATTTATTTTCCATGCTATCAATAAATTTAGACATTACATTACTGGCTACGAAACTTGTGTACATACATATCATTTTGCAATTAGGTACTTAATGAATAAACCGAAAAATGAGATGTATGTACAAAAGTTTTGTAGCCAGTAATGTAATGTTTAAATTTATTGATGGCATGGACAACAAATATAAAATCCTTTTCTGTTACAGTGTAATTTAACTCTATGGGACTCAAATTTTACTGGTGTAATAAATGGTAGAATTACAAGATGGTTTCTGTTGTTGCAAGAGTTTAACATAAATAATTTGGATCGACCTGGGAAACAAAACATAGTTGTTGATTTTTTGTCTAGGATTCAAAATGATAATAATGATGTACCTGTAGAAGACAATTTCCCTAATGAATATATTTTTGCAATATCTATTAAATCTCCATGGTTTACATATATTACTAACTATTTGGCTACATGGAAGTTACCATCATATTTGTCTCCTCGAGAAAAAAGAAAGGTAATTCAAATTAGTGCATTTTACTCATGGATAAATTAAGAATTGTATAAAATGGGGTCAAATATAATCATTTGAAGGTGTGTAAGAGAGGATGAAGTACCATAAATATTGAAAGCTTGTCATGATCAGCCATGTGGAGGACACTTTGTTGATAAAATAAATTCTTACAAAGTCCTTCTCTTAGGATATTATTGGCCTCCCCTTTTTAAGGATGCCAAAGAATATGTTAAGAGATGTGATAGTTGCCAAAGAAAGGGGAAACATGTTCCATCTGATGAAATGCCTCTACAGACTTAGGTACTTATTGAGCCTTTTGAAAAATGGGCTCTGGATTTTTTTGGTCCAATCAATCCACCATCAAGACAAAAAAGATACATTCTTGTTTACACTGATTATGTTACAAAATGGGTAGAAGCTAAAGCACTTCCTCTTTCAATTGAAAATGTTGTAGTTTCATTTTTTTTCGAGGATATTTTAAATTGTTTTGGTGTCCCAAGGGAAATTGTAACAGATCAAGGTACTCAATTCACATCCAATTTGGTACAAAATATAATGGAGGAATACAAAATCAAACATCGGAAGTCCACTCCATACCATCCACAAGAAAATGTACAAGTGGAGTCCACCAATAAAGTAATTGAAGAAATTCTCACGAAACTTGTGCATCTACATAGAAGAGATTGGGAAGAAAAGCTTCCAAAAGCTTTATGGGCATACAGTATCACATGGAGAAACACTATAGGGCATACTCCCTATGAACTTGTTTATGGGAAGCAAGTCCTTTTTCCTATTGAATTTCAAGTGAAAAATTTCAAGACAACAATTAAATTGGGTCTTGATCTTTCAGAGGCACAAAAACAAATAATGGAGCAACTAAATGAACTTGATGAGATAAGAAAAGATGGTATCCAAAGAACCAGCCTAGTTCAACAACAATGATCCATGTGGCATGATAAATAAATAAAAGAAAGAAAATTTCATCCAAGAGATTGGGCATTACTTTTTGACTCAAAGGTCAAAGATTTCCAAGGGAAATTTCAAACTCATTGGCTTCGGCCCTATGAGATTGAAACAATATTTGATATTAGTACAATTAGGATCAAAACTATTGATGAAGAAAGGATCACCTTTCTTTTGAATGGTCATCGATTGAGAATCTATCATAAGCCATTGACAAAGGAGGAGTTTATCAAACATTTACAAGACAACGTTGATTTCCAGGTGATTAAGAAGGATTTTGTATAAAGATGAAAACCAACATTGTTGGCATGTTTATACAGAAAATTTAGGGTGAAAACCAAGTGATTTTGGCATCCTAAATTTATGGTTTGAAAAGAACAAGAAGTTAAAGAAAAAGAATGAATCTCTAAAAAGGAAGGTCATGAGTCTAAAATACAGGATTTTGATGAAGAAACCCAGAATGATAGTTACAAGAAAAAAGGTAAGAAGGAAAAACTTGGATGTTCTGGCACAAGTTTCTGAGAGAGAGCAGTGACAGAGAAAGACTTCCAATTTCGTTTTTGCATGAGGACATTCAATGGCCTCTGTGTGGGGGAATGCATAGCCTCATGAATGCTTCATTTTGACACTCTCCCTTACCAATTTTTCCTCTCTTTGACCATCATCGTCAACTTAAAAGGCATCAAACTACAAGGTTTTTGGCACGGTAAGGTATTTAATTGTCTTATCTTTTATATTTAATAATGTTCCTTATTATTGAATTCATGTTTGTATTAGCTACTGAATTCATACAATTCTGCAGCTAATCTATGTTTCTATAGCCGATTCCAAGGTTTATCAGGATCTGAGGTGCCAACTAACAGGAGAAAGATATGAACAGGTGGAGATTGAACCCTTTAATGATTTCCTCATATTCATCTGAACCAGATTATCAAAGGATTGTTTGATCACGTGGTCAAAGAGTAAAATTCAACATGTTATTGAACAGGTGAGCGAGAGTTTGAATCCTCGCGCTTCACGATTTTCTTTTCCAAATATAAAATCATGAGAAAAAGATATTTTGATATTTGTTAGAAGCTAAAATTAGAACTTTGTTAGCTAGAGTAGGCGTAAAAGCCTCAAAAAGTTATTGACATGGGCTTTTATAAATACTGTTCAACAAAAATCAACAAAAGGTTAAGTTTTATATGTGACAATATTGTTTTAAACTTTGTTTTTACTTGTTAATGAAGAGTGAAGTTTTGATGCGTAGCTGACTGTTCGGTTAAAATTCTATGACCACTTGTTTGTGGAGGGCCCCTACAAACAGTGAAGGTTCTTCATTTTTGTATCTTTTCTTTATCATTTTTTATAGTTATTTACATGTTTTAGAATCATTTTGCAGTGTTGATTTCAATTAGATAGTGATAACAAGATTTCACTAATCATTCTTTTCAAGTTGATTTATAATGATGCTAATTTTAGTGTAATTGCTTTTCATAGATTTCGTTATAGTTTCATTTCAGAGCATGAGTGGTTTCTTTACAATATTTCATTTCAAAGCATAAGTGATTTCTTTACAATATTTCATTTCAAAACATGAGTGATTGATAATGATAAAATGTGTAGTTTTCATTTTAACTAGAAGTCAAATTCATTTTGGTTTTTATGCAAAGGATTGCTAGAATATTAGATCAATAATTCTGATTTTAGAGATTAAATTTGTGTTGCAATAGATTGGTTAAGTTCTCTTAATTTAATGAAATAGTATGATTTTTCTTTAGTTTCATTTTGCAAGTGTGAAGAGAATTTTCGATTTCATTAGAAAGGAGTGAGAAGGAATGTAATTGAGATTGAATATGTTAATTTTATTTTTCTTTAAAGAGTAAAATAGGAACACAAAACATCCTTAGAAATAATTTTTCAATAACTCAATTATACACATTAATAATATGAAGGCTTCTAGCATATATAGTGCACTTTCACTTCACAAGTTTACCCACTTTGGTCGATAATTTATGTACAAATTTAAGACAAACAAATGCCCGACTAGAACCCTCATAGAAAAAAAACTTGTAGAAATGCTTAGGAGAAATAGCAGGGCTTTTCCTAGAATTATACTAACATGAATGGGGTTCCTCCAAATTTGTGTACCCATCACAATTATATAAAGGAGGACTCCCAACCTATCAGGAAGCTAGAAAGGAGGATGAATCTAGCACTAAAGGACATAGTAAAAGAGAAATTACAAAAGTTGTTGAATGTGGGTTTTATTTATACTATTTCTGGTAGTAAATGGGTCTCATCCCCAATCATTTTCCTAACAAGAATGGCAAGTGGAAAGTGTGTGTCGATTATCAAGAACTAAATAACGCTACGCTAAAATATTATTTTCCCCTACCTTTCATTGACCAAGTCTTAGGCACCCTATCGAGGAAGAAATTATTCTCTTTTCTTGGTGGATTAGGTGGCTACAATCAAATTTAAGTAGCCCATAAAGATCAAGAAGAAATCATTTTCACTGTCCATGGGAAATTTATGCATACAGAGTGCTTCCATTTAGATAATGCTCTAGCGACTTTTCAAAGGGTTGTTCTCGAGATAATTTTTTACTTGACCAATGATTGTGTCGAGATATATATGGATGATTTTACTGTATATGGGGAAATTTTTTAAGAAGCTTTGAAAATATTTAAAAGGTATTAATTTGATGTTAAGGGATAAACCCTCTCTCAACAATGAAAATTGTCAAATGCTTCTCATTCAGGGAATTGTGCTTTGACACCATATATCACCTCAAGGAATTAGGGTGGAAACTGCCAAAATAGAAGTAATTCTTAAATGATCAGCTTCAGTCACACAGAAGGATGTTCGCAACTTTCTAGGATATGTAGCATATTATCAAATATTTATAGAATTTTTTACAAAGGTAGCTTCCCCGTTATTTCATCTTATGACAAATGTTGCAAAATTTTGTTGGAATGATCAATGTGAGTTGGAATTTTATACCATCAAAGAAAAATTATCCACTACTCTTATTTTGTGAGGTCCCAAAGTGTCCTTGTCTTTTCATATTCATATTGTTGCCTCGTATATGGCTATCGGGGTTTTACTGGGCCAAAAGGAATAACAAAAACCATACAACATTTAACTATTAAAAAATCCTTGTTTTGGTCCACACCATAAACAAATTTCGTGATTATATTACTAGATATCCTATATTTGTACACACCAACCACTCTACCATTTGGTATCTCATGAAAAAACCTATTACTCATAGTAGAGTAACTAGGTGGCTTCTTCCTATGCAAGAATTTGATATAACTATCATTGATAATCCAAGAAAGGAAAATGTCATTGTTGATCTCCTATCACGGCTTGATAATAAATATGAATTTAATCCTACAAAAGATGTCTTTCCCAATGAACATTTTTTTCTTTGTCTACTAATACACCTTGGTTTTCAAATATTGCTAACTACTTGGTTGTAGGTGTTGAGAAATCTATTAGGGCAGCATAGAAGGGTGATTTTTCTTTACTTTGATAATTTCTTGTGATTATTACTAGAATTATTCTTATTATCATTATGTTATGTTCGTCAAAAAATTATCAAATTATAAATAATGAATATCACAAGAGAAATTTAGACACAAGTTATAGGCTCCATTCCAGGGAAGAACCCAAAAATAATTCTTCTCTTCTTATAGAATTAGATCAAATGAGACATCCAAGACCCTTGACCAAGACCCAATACTTTCTCCAAGCACCAAGCCAGCCCTCCAACAAATCCCTTCCAAAATATCAAAGTCAATAAGAGTCAAACCTTTTATCCAACATAATTTTGGCCCTCTACAACTTTGTATTTCAACCTTTCAATTTTGTGAATGTCCCTACAACTCTGGTCTAAAATTTCAGTTCTGTAACTTCCCCAAAAATCCTAATTTTCATGCATGTGAGAAAGAGAGATCACCAAGAGACAAAATTTTGTTGTTCTTCCTATTTTGCTTTCCTTCATTATCCTTTTATAGCTCTTCTTTTCTCTCCTTATTACTAATCGAACTTATGTGTGAATGTGTCATCAAATGTGGCCGGATGCTTTTCTATTTATACACTTTTCTAGAGTTCAAATATGTAACAACCCCTAGTTGATTTCCTATGTAAATAAAAATACGACCAAGGTCATGGGACACGTATTCCAAGTTGAATGTTGGGTAAAACATAGTGATGGGTATCACTGATGATTAATTAATGGCTATGGAAATTGGAAAATGAATTGACAAAGGTAAAGAGGCATTAATTGGCATTTATTTATGAAAATAAAGGAAAATAGAAGAAAAGGGAGATGAAGGGTCACATATTTGCATGAGGAGTAAATTGAAGTGAAAATAAAGGAAAATGAAGAAAATAGAGGCCTCAACGATAAAAAGGCTTATCAAGATCAATTCACAGCTTTTTTGGTTAACCTTTGGCCTGTTTAGTTTTTGAGCTCTCTTTTATTCTCTCATTCTCTCATACTCTTGCACACTTAGAGCATTCTTGGATCATGCTTGGAGAAATATATTTTTCACTTGGACTAGAGAAAGAAGGAAAATGAAAGCAGGAAAGCGTAGGGGAATAGTTGGATTAGCAGCGACAATTAGGTTTCTTTGTAGGCAACAAGTTGCATGTGTGATTTCCCTATTGATTAATGGATGCATGGTATATGCATGTGATTTTTTGGTTATTTTTTTTCATTGGAATGGAGGATTGCCTAGATTGACAATGGTTTTAGCTTTGCCTTGCCATTTCTTGGATAGCCATGGTGTTGTGGGTTTTTCCACTTGATTGTTTTCTGATTGGTGCTCATAATTCCTTATGGATGTGGGTTGGAACAAATGCTTTGGAACCTCTGGAACAACTTGGGTTGAGTTACTAATCATGGAGCCTAATTTAGGCCAAACTCTTTGGAGCCCTTGGTGGTTTGAGGTACTAGTCCCTAGAGCTAGGTTGGACAAACACTCTAGAGCCATGGAAGGTTGTGGGTTGAGTTACTAGTTCCTGGAGCTCTAGATGAGTGTTGAGGTGTTTTTGCCTCTAGAAGGCCGGGTTTGGTTTTGTTTTGGTTATTCCATGAGATCACACGTTCATTCTTGTAATGTGGCATGTGGGTGATTGGATGAAAGAGAGATTTGGTTAGTATTTTCATATGTTAATATGAGAAATATTCTTATTGTGATATATGAGCATTTGTAGTGATTTTGTTCACAATATTATGGCTAATTTTCCATTATCTCTATGCTTGTTATTTTCTAGTCATATGTTGGTTATATGATGTATAACATTTATGGATTTTGTCATGAATTGTTTAGTTATTGATTGGTTGATGAATGCATGGACATAGAGCCTTCTTGGTGATTCTTAGATGAATCTCAGACTATTATGATTAGATATGCATTCATGACATGTAGCTTACATGTTTTCCATGTGTTGAAATGCTTAATGTGTTTTAGGTAGTATAGGTCAAGTTATTGATTCGAGTTTGGATGCTTATCTTTGACCTCATGTAAATAATGATTATTGAAAGTCTCAAGTAGTTATAGGTAGTGGTCAAGAGGTTGGTTTGGAATTGTGGCTCGAATCTCAGGATCACACCCTCTGAACTGGGAAAGTTAGGACATAACCGCATGGAGGAAATGTTGTGCATGCGGTTGGAGGCCTATAACCACACCCAAGCCTTCTCATGCATGTGGTTGGGAGTCTAGGTCATTGAAAAATATCCCTAACTCTGGGTTCAATCACCTGGAGTGGTCCATCGGCCCCTGAGTGTCCTGTAGCCCTGAGGGTTGTTGTGAGTTGTCAGTTTGTGTTCAATTTGTAGGCCCCACTTCCTTAACTAGAGCTTGGAGGTCATATCATGTCATATTAACTCTTTTTCTCATGTTTACCCTGGTATCTTGATGAAATTAGGTAAATGTGGGAGGAGGGTGTTACAAAATGGCCACAATTGGGTCGAATTTGATTGGCTAGTCCAACTTATTCTTGAAGGCCTCTAGATAATATTAAACATAAAAATAATAATGTCTTCAAGTTACAAATTGTCCAGAAGGGTATTTTACATATGACTACGACCATCTTGACAAAAATAAATATTTTCTTGACTTTGAAAAACCATAGGAGCATCAAATGGATGTTTGACCTAGATAACCATATAAATGGAACATGAAACCCATGCTTAGAAATAATTTTCTTTTTATTATTTTTACAATTTATAATAAGTATACAATAACATATGTGTAATGACAATATGAAGATTGAACTTAGTCACATACTTCAACAACAGGGAGACTCCCACAACATTTATCACCCAAAAAAAACAAAAGGATGTCAAAAATAGTTTTATGCACTCTTGGATTCAAGGGTACTTGTTCCAAACTAGGCCCAATCATGTGATGTGTTTGGAAAGATGAAATTTATGCCATCCTAAAAGCATGACATGACAAGCCTTCTAGGGGGACACTTTGTTGATAAAAGAACTACGAACAACAATCTACTACAAGAATATTACTAGCCGCCTATATTTAGGGATGACAAGAAATATGTCAAGGGTTGTGACAAATGTCAAGGATGGGAAAACCAACACATTCCAATGAAATGCCTCTACAACCACAAGTAATGATAGATAATTTTGAAAAGTGGGATCTTAAGTTTGTAGGTTCAATTAACCCACCATGAAAATAGAAGGCATATATTCTAGTGTGTATTGATTATGTAAAGAAGTGGTTTAAGGCGAAGGCCCTACCTAAGGCAATAGAACAAGAAGTGGTTGGTTTCCTATATTAAGAAATTTATGTTCATTTTGGCGTCCCATTGGAGATTGTTATAGATTAAGGAACTCAATTCACTTCTAAGCTAATCCAATCTATTACTGAGAAGTTCAAAATTAAGCATAGTATGCCCACTCTATATCACCCTCAGGAAAATGGACAAGTAGAAGTTACTAACAAGGTTATGGAAGCTATCTTGACCAAGACAGTACAACATCATCATAAATGTTGGACCAAGAAACTCCCAAAGGCCTTATGGGCCTATAGCGTCACTTGTAAGAATATCATTAGTTTCACTCCTTATGAGCTTATGTATGGGAAGCAGGTTGTCCTTCCTATTGAATTTGAAAAAATAATTAAGGATGTCTTTACAAGTAGGGATGGAGCTCTCTAAGGCTCAACAACATTGATTAAATCAACTTAGTGAACTCAACGAAATCTGTTAGGATGACATACATCAAACTATTATTTTCCAACAACAACGAGCAAAGTGGCATGACAAATTCATCAAAAAGAAGAAATTTAAAGAAGGATATTGGGATCTCTTGTTCAATTCAAGATACAAAGAAAAATTTTGCACCTAATGCCTAGGACCATATGAAGTTGAAATTGTATTTTAAAATGGGTTCGTAAATCTTTGTACCATTGATCAATCAAGGACACTATTGATGGACAATAGGAATCGACTAAGTTTATATCAAAATCCAAAGTATAAAGAGGATTTCATCAACTATTTAGTTAAGAAATATGATTTAGAAGTTGTAGAGAGGATGGTTAATCCATCCCCTTTTGGGACCTCTTGATTTTTCAGTCCCATGCTACATCGCACTAAGAGAGAGAGAGAGAGAGAGAGAGAGAATATGGCAGTGAAAACCTAGTCTCGAGCACTTATGACAACTAGTAGTATTGGAAAACTAGATTTTGGTCAAACCAATAGGGTGAAAATCCTTCCGAATGTGAAAACCTTCTTGAAATGAATAGTGGGACAAGATTTTGCTGGAAAACTAAGACACTGGTTGGCAGAGTACAGGAAAAAAATATTTATGAAGTAAATTTTTACTGAGTTATTTATGTCTATCTTTTCCATAAAGGCACCTAATGACATAGAAACTATTTTTCAGGAGGGGTTGTGGAATCACATTCATAGCATGAACAAGATATTAAGTGAACACGGTGATGCAACAATTCAACCTGTTATCCAAGCTTAACCATAATGCACATTATTATATCATGATGGGTTATATATGTCATTTTGAATGTGGGATATTGCCCCGACCATTCTTTGCCACCTCAGTGACTCGTTAATCACCTAAATGTCAACTGAACAATGTATGGCTTGACAGGTAAAGTTGGCATGCCAAATAGGCATGTTCACGTGATGGTGGTCATGTATATATCCAATCAGCAAAGGGAGGCACATACATCATGCACAATTGTGGAATTTTTCCACCTTACAGTAGTATCATTCCACAACAGGTGAATTTATTGTTTCAGTAGCTCAATAAAGTTGTTGAAGATTTGATTCACTCGAACGTTCACCATCCAGGATATGGTTATCCATTCAAACAAGTTGTGGTTACAGAGTGACTTATGGTGTGGGAACTAATTCATAGTGTAGGGATTACAGGGGAGAATTTTATGGGGGAAACCACCAACTAAATAGAGCCATAGAATATCAATGTGTTGTAGCGGTTGCAACACCCTCCAAAATTTTGGCCTGCATCCAATTTCAAAGCCTCCCTTGGATTTTTACTTGATGTTTGCAAGCATATGACTCACCCCATGAGCTCATGTTGAGTCTTTGCACCCTCCTTGGTTAACCATTCAATGAACATCTTTTGCATGTTGGTCACCATGTCACGCTTGCAACCATGTTTTGGTCACGCACAAAGTCCCACTTCATGTGTACAAGTTGTATTCACTATGTAAACATTCATCACACTCACACACGAAGTTGTATGCATTATCACACAAGTGTCGCACTTGTCGCTCGCACCATCGGTCAGTCATGTTGAGTATATGTTGTCTTGATGGTTTGAGGTGTCTTTTCGTCAAGTCATGTTGAGTGTGTGTTTGCAAGGTCGTGTATGAACAAATTCACTCACTCACACACAGTGATTTTGTTGAAGTTCTGACGACCAGAACACCCTCTAATGGTCGGACCTCCACCCTGCAATTGACTCGACCAAATGTCACCCAGAACAACAAAGAAGTGTCCAAGAAGCCATTTCAATCTGCGATGCCCGCGAGCTGATCAACCAATTGTCCTACTGGTCAACCGAAGAGTTTGACTGGGCAGTAACCCCGAGACTCACTCCCCTCAAAAATTGCACAAAAGTTGTAGACCTTCCCTGCTCCGTTGACTGAGAAAACCATGTAGACATGCCGGAAAGACACCCAATGTCTGTCCATATCTCCCTCAAAAAATTGCGCATTTTTTCCAACCACCCACCCAGTTAACTGACCGGCTGCTCACCCAGAAAACTATGCAAATTTCATGAGAAAACTCCTTAGCTGACCAGCATCCCGCTCAACCCAGAAACTATGCAGAGGTGTTTAGCAAGTCAGCCTCCCATCAATTGTGCAGTTTTTGTCTCCAAAAACCCCGCAGCTCGCTGCCAGCTCCCTCTAGGAATTGTGCAGTTTTTGTTGCCAAGCCTCATGAAGCCCACAACCAACTCCCTCTAGGAATTGTGTAGTTTTTTCTCCCAATCACCTCAGCTTCCCACACTGCCTCCCTCCATAAATTGAGTAGATCTACCCTCCAGCCGAGCCAGATCCCGTGAACAGTGGCTGTTGATCCGGATTGCCCATCTCAGTCTCCGAGTGACTTCTGCACAATTTTCACCAGCAGTGCTCGGAGCCCACATCCCAGCTCAAAACTTTCCTTGCACAATTTTAGAGCCTTGTCATCTCTCCCAGTCACCTGCATCTGAAAGTGAATAACAATGCATCATGGTAGACTAGGAGGTTTATGGATTTGATGTTGTCTCGTCATGCGTGATTGCAGATACAAATATATGGATTAGACATGACACTATGATAGATGGGATCAACAAGGAGAGAACATGCAAGGAGATTTGTTGGAAAACAGATGAACGAACGATGCATGCGAGGATAATTTTTTGTGAATGAATGAACATGCGAGGAGAATTTTTCGCGAACGGATGAACATGCAAGGAGACTTTTTTGCGAATGGACGAACATGTCAATCATGCCAAAGTACAAGAAAAGGAGCAATGTGCACATGCAACACCCAGAGGTGAATTTGTGATACACCAAGAGCACACCCATCATTCAGTAGCACTACAGCTTGACATGAACACCAGCAGTAGCACGAACATACCAACACTGTCGTGTCGAGTCGTGTCATGATTCATGAAGGCCACATCACTAATGTGGGCCATACCGTGTAAATCAATGTAATGTAACGTGGAAGTCCAAGAGACCCACATGTCATACAAAGAGTCATGTAAAGCTGAAGAGTTAAATAAGTCAAATAGTCATGAGGGAAGTTGAATAGTCACAAGGGCCAGTTTCACCATTGGTTATAAATACCCCTCATTTGTACATGCAACAGAATTTTTCACCTTGGCTCCTCCCACATAGCCTTGAGAGTCTGTAGTCTTTTCTTTGAGGAGCGAGCAGTGGCTCCAATGCCCCTTTCACGGGGTTAGTGATGTATGGTGTATCAATGTGTCTTGGAACTTTCGCTTAATTCAAAATCTTGATCATAGTCCAACATGTTTCCTCACATGTGTTGTAACTGTTTGTAAGATTGATCTCGAACACTTGTAATACATGTTGCTTTAACCTGTGTTAAACAATTGAACTCATTCATTTGATCTAATATATATAATTATCAAAATGTGATGTATAAGTTGTTAACATTGTCCTACCCGTGTTGGTTACCTTCCCAGACATCAGACATAAGATTTCACATAAACTTGTTATAACGACCGTAGCACTCATAGAGGTTGCTCTGCTGGGTGTTGTACGTGCTATCTTCCCGTGTGTGTTGTGACTGTCGCATCCATGTGGACTCCTCCTCCGGAAGCTGTGCATATCCTGTTGTGTTTTCTGTCTCTGATAGAGTTAGAACTCTTTCCCCATCGACTAGAGACTCACTTGCATCTTCTCCCTCTTTTGTGAAAGAACCTTGACACAAGTAACACTATTATTCACCAGGCACCTAAACCTTGAAGGCAAAGCAGACCACTCTCTCGTGCTGACAAGCAACATCTAAGGAAAAAAAATTAAGATAATGGTAACCAGGTCATCATACCAGATGGGACTCCTACACCAAATAGTGTGAGGTCTATTTGGGACTTCATATTGGGTAGATCCCCTGAATGTTGGCAGGTCCAGCACTGTCAACAAATTGCTATCCAAATTAAACCCGAAGTATTGAATGTATTTGTAGAAGATGGATGGGATGAATAACTTGGTCGGTTCCAAGGACATGATGCATCAATTGTGCTAGAGTTTTCCCAAAATTTTAATGGAGCATGGGCATTTTTTCAGACAACTCACTATAATGATCAATGAGCATATGATTTGTGTTGTGGCCAAGCTTTATTGGGACTAGTATAAATTCTTTAAAATTGATGGATAATGTTGGTGTCCTTTTCTACAGAGACCATCCACAGTTCCAGATTTGAGAAAATGTATTCACAAAGAGGCCTTACTTCCTTTATGGCATGATGTTGTTTTTTTATTCATATGTTTGTGACATGTAAGGGAAGATATAGTCTGGAGAGTATTTGTGACATGTAACTATTTTGAGTAGCTTGGTGTTTGGAGAGTAGCTTGATGTTTTAAAAATATTGGTGCTTGTCTAGATGTTATTTACAGGTTGTCGTGACCAAACACCAAGTGAGTTGCCATCAAGGACAACACATGCATCATAATTCCAACAATATCCCCCTTTTGACTTGATGGCAACTACTTTGGTATTTGGTCACCACAACCTGTAAATAACATCAAGACAAGCACCAAGCTTTTCAAAACATCAAGCTACTCTCCAAACACCAAGCTACTCTCCTCCTTTGACATCAAGGGAAAAGGGATGACCAACGTTAAATGAAGACTTCCATATCTGAACTGCTAAATATGAACACTAATCATGCTCCCCCTAGGCACATATTGAATTCTCTAATAAAACTCCCCCTTAGTACATGTTGAGATGCACTATACTATCCATGCTCCCCCTGAGCACATGAAGAGTCTACAGAAATATTATTCAAAAGAATAACATGACTCTATAACTCAACTATGTGAATATGACCTTCCTATCACCAATGACTCATACATACATCAATCTCCCAACCAAGTGGGGATACATATTTGACTCATCCACCCAGCCAAGTGGGATTACATATTTGACATGATCTCAAAAGTACATACATGATTGAATATGAAAATTATTGCATCATAGTTCTCTTCATGACATTTACATCAAGTGATATACATGATACTTATAAAAATACCAAAGACCTAAACAAGATCACGATAATTATCAAAAACTATCATACACCATATATAATCTACACCATAAACATATGTCAGCAACATCAAGAGTAACAACCTGTATATGTCCACCATCAGTTCGCAAGATAAGTCAATGTAGCTTTAATATCATCAACCTATTACTAAGTATGCTGCATATAGATATCAACTCATCCTCTTGACCTTATCAAGACCAAGTTTTTCCTTTTCTTTGTTAGAAAAGGCCTTTATCTATATCCTTTCATGAATCAACTAAGCATATGCCATATCTCCAAGCAATGATACAAAAACTATTCACACCATATCATATGTATGTGATACCACCATAGTCATCATCCATGACCATAACATCATCATCGTAGCAAGAACTTCATGATATTTCCACAAGAACCCTCAATATATCAACCACAGACAGACTGAACTGGAAACTGTGGATAATCCGAAACATGAAGCTACAGAAAACTTCCACAGAGGCTTAAAATCTAACACAACCCTCAATATATCAACCATATATTATCACTATGGAGTTTTCTAACATCACACATCTGATAAGCATCAACCATGATAATCAACATATGTCAGTATCAAACCTATCATCATATAGTAAGAAGTCATCATCATTATGTGACTAAGTAAGCCATGTCTCCAAATAGCCATGTATTCATGAAACCTGCAACAACACCATTCTCTTGGCCAATTTTCTTCATATGGGAGGATATTTTATACCAACATCACAACTTAAGTAATCATCCATGTATCCAACATAGTGATAGAAATATGTATCTAACTTCTCAATAATGTGAAAGGAAAACCATGAGCTCACAGCCATTTTGTCAAACTTTATTGATACCATCAAGTGCAACAATCCTCAAACAATATACCTTGTGAGATCCAAGAACTATAGGAATCCTCATTCATAACTGCACCATATGAAATTTATGCATCTTTGAAGCCATGATGGTAGAAGCATATCAAAAATGGGTCACACTTAACATCATCAAATAATGAAGATGTGTACTCAAGATTTTTTCTTCTCCTTGAACTTATGAAGATCACCATGTAAGCAACATAATTATATGCATCATCAAAAGATTCATCCACAAATCTGATCAGAAGCATCAAAACAACTAAGTGGCTCAAGCAAAGTATCTTCTATGATTTCATCATAGGAAATTTATGACCGCAACATAGTATGATGCATCATTTAAACGCTTCAACAACATAAGCATCCTCACCATTGATAGGAATCATTAGGTACCAAATACTTCTAAACATAATGCCAACAATGCATTATTAGAAGCATAACACATTCTCCCCCTGAACCTTTGCCAACTGTTCACTGTCACGTCTAATCATTGCATATATCAATAAGAATCATCAATGCATCATCATAAACTAGTTATACATCAAGTCGTCAATAATTTATGAGGGTCAAAATCACTTCTAAATAAAATCCACATACTGTAATCATCAACCATCAAATCAGAAAAGACAATTGATAATTGTTTGAACCATATTAGACCCTTTTTCTGAGTCTGTCCCACTGCTTCTTCATCAAACCAACATATACACGACTATGCAGTTTCGAACTCACGTATATATGCAATTTATCTTCATCAGCTCCGAGTATGAAAAGTGGAATACTGAAATTTCATACTTTCAGTTCCCCCTGAGTTCGTTCTAATTGTACCTGGTCCTAGAACTTGTTTTGAAGCATCAGTTCCAAGAATATCATTACCATGATGGTTCTTCATCAGAGACTCCATTTTTCTCATGTCTCCAGTCATATGATGAGCACATCCACTATCATCTTCATCTTTGAATGAGCAGAGAGCAAGATTACACCTTATTTGATATTCCTTTTCTTGATTCTTGGTGGATTCATCTTTTTTAGATTTTCTGATATAAATGTGTTTATTTGCTTGCTTACCATATTGTCTACGGTGATCCATAGAATTGTTCCTTCATTCTTTTGCTATATGCCCAAACTTGTTACAAGCATATCTTATATGTTTCATATTCCTTTTATATCAATCAATGCCTTTGTGACCAAACATATTGCAAGAAAAAAACTATCCCTTAAAGTACCTGGAAGCTGATGATCTTTCTGTGAGATGATTATTAGCTTGAAACATTCTACTTTTGCACCTAGATGCAACATGTCCAAAATTATGACAAATATAACATTAAACATTATTCACCAAAGGAAAGAATCAATTAACACTTCCATAATTAGGAGTAAATGATTTTCTTTGAAGACTTTCTTTCCTTGGTTGTTGATGAGGTTGACCTCTTATCTCCTTGTTGAGAATTTCAGATTTGGTGTTAGAATTCCTTGCCTCAGTTTGTGAGCTAGATTCACCTTTAACAGTTTCATGAAAACCAAGACTAAATTTGATGGTAGGATACCTTTGACTACTAAGAATATTATCCAAAATCTTAGTACTATCTTGAAATCATAAAAGCTTATCCTTTTCTTCTAATTTACTTTTTAGGATATTTACCTCAACTTGATATTTCTCTTCCTTTTCCAGATATTGCTTCTTCGTGATTTCTTCAACTTTTATTTCTTCTTCCACTTGTTGTCTTAATTTGAAAGCCTCATTTTCTTGTTCTTCAAATGCTTTAAGTAGTTATTCATTATGCTTATTTGAATTTTCAAGATCTCATTTTGGAGAGACGACCTCAGCTTCAAGACCTTCACAGTAACTGGTTCTTTCTTTACGTTCCTTGGTTGTTGTGTCATTTTCATTCACTTGATTTTTTAATGATGTCACTTCATCTTGCAGCCTTTGACATTAATCTTCCTTTTCTTTGTACTTCCTCTTTATTTTGTTTCCTTCCTCCAACTGAGTTTTTAACTTGGTAACCTCTTCTTCGTAGGTACAATCCCTTTTGTCGAATAGATACTGTTGATCTTTAATTTTATCTGTGAGCCTTTTAACTTCTGCCTCTATTAACTTTCTTTCACTTTCACCCATAAGAGAAAATTCATTTGTTTCACTGTCACATTCATTATCTTCAATATTGCATGAATAGAGAAATGTACCACCAGAGGACAAAAAATTAGTACCCGATAATTGTTTTGCTTGTTCATCCTCAATCTAAGGTGATTCAAAAACTGAATAATTGCTTCCACCTAGTAGCCAATTGTCTTTCCCGCTGTCACTGTTCCTTTGATATGTCTTCTTCTTTTGAGGTGATTTCTTCTTTTGCTTCTTTCCCATTGTTATAATAGATCTCCTTCAAGCAAACAAGCTTCTGCCAAAGGACCTGCTCTGATACCAATTGTTGGGTAAAATACTGAGGAGGGGGGGGGGGTGAATCAGTGTTTTCAAATCAATAACTTTTTACATTTCATATTCATTTTTCTATGCGTGACTTTACTAAAAGGAACCTACATGTGTACGCGATTGTTCCTAAGACAATTAGCGTATATCCAGTGAACTTATGATTCAGTTAATTCATCATATGTTTATCTTTAGCCAATGCAACGGTACTTTATTAACAATAGATAAACAGTAACCATGTGTTGTAATAAATAAACCATCACACATAAGAAACACACATGAACACCAAGATTTAAGGTGGAAACCCAATGCAGGAGAAAACCACCTTTTGTTGTCAACTTTGTCTTCTTTTTAATATAAATAAAAAGTTGTTTACAATCTTGTATTGGTGCAGACTCATACTAGTACGCAGGCACCCACCTGGAGAAGGCTACAACCTTCACTCGTTCTCAAGTTCTACTAGAAGGGAGATACAACCCCCTAGCTCTTGTACTGGTTAATATGATTACCAGTTCTTAGGCGTCGACCTATAGAAGGGTACAACCTTCACTAATTCTCCAGCTTCTACTGGAAGGGAGCTCCAACCCTCAGCATCCTCCATGGACCACGTTTCAGCAACTTTTGAGACTAGACCCACCTGCTTCAACACATCATAACTTGTAGGCCACGTTTCATGAAATTTTCATACATGACCCATTATCAAAACTTAAGATCAATATCAAAAATAAAACTGTAACTCATCGATGTAACACATTCATCCATCATTGATACATCTGAATCAATCAAGAATTGAAACCCAATCATCAATCTTTGACATAATTGAAACCCAATCATCACTTTCTGAATCAACCAATCATTGAAACCTCTGACACAACTGAATCACCCAATCATGAATTTTTGAAACAACTGAATCAGCCATTCGCTCAAAACCCAATCAACCAACACTTAATTAAAATTCAACCAATCAACTGGAACAATCAGATCATTGTAACCAGTACACAGAACTGAACTCAAAACACTGCATCAACAACTAGAAGCAACTCCAAGCTCAAAAATCATATGTCAAAATGTATACATTGCTTTAATGAGGACAACCTACATGTATACGCTAATGTCTGTAACCCAACCTGCGTATACCTCTAAATATATTGAATCATTAAACTTATGAACCAAAAATTGTACTAACCAAAGACATTATGAAGATCTACTATAATATTACACAGTTATAAACAAATAGCAGCAATAAGTCACCCTTCTTATTCAATCAATCAGTCATCTAGACTCAGTCTCCTTATACAATCAATTTAAATTCAGATCTAATGAAGACATCATTGACAAACAACAATAAAACAATAGCACTAATTAGATATATCAGTCATTTCTGAACAGTAAGCCCTTCCTTTGCATACGCTACCTGGAAGTGTGGAGTCCACGTGTATATGAGCCTTCACCGAGGCGAACCTGTGTATATATCTACAAATAATGACTTATAAATTCACAACTTTTCAAGACTTTAGATATACCCAGATCATAGCATTTAAAGGATTAAACATGCGTCAGTATTTAGATTTAGCCTATCCATTATCAGATCATACAATGATAAGTCATTCAGGTCTCATGATCCTGATCCAACATTGTATCCAAGGGTGCACATGATGTTTCAAATCTATATCATAATCATAGCCCTTACAAAAAAAAATATACTTCAGATAGAAGTATTCATGAAAAACCCTTTCACTTTCACTCTTAGCCCTTTGATCTTCTCCTCCTTATATACTAGTGCCTTTGTCAATACCATACACCAAAACAACACTTAGAACTTATGGTATTCTTAGATGGGATCAAGTAATTGTTATTCTGCTCAATATTGTTGGATAATACCATGGTATGGACCCTTGGTATTATTTAACCTTAATTTTCCATCCCATACACATTTTTCCTTCTGTGAAATTGTGTGCATACATATACGCGCCTTTTAGTCTATGTACCTGTGTATACATGACTTTGACTAGGTTAAATAGTGTATACAACTTAAAACATTCTCTTTCCTCAATTTATTGGTTATAATCTATATTCCTTTGTCTCATCATCCTGTTCTTCTGTTCCATTACTCTGTTACCTTGGAATTGACTTGTTACAATGTGAGTTTCCATCATGCATCACTTCTGAACTGATTCCTCTGAACTGCCCTACATTTTGTCACATCTGTAAACACAACTGCCATGCATTTTGTCACATATTATTTATACCTTTATCAAGTAGTCCATTCATCAAATAGATTTCCATCAAGGACAACTCGTCAGGTAGGCTTCCATCAAGGACAACACCTAATTTACCGTATCAAGCTTTTGATTCTGATCTGTAAACCTTTGACCCATTATTCTGTTCCATCATTCTGTCACCTCTGATCTGACCTGTAGATTCATCTAGTTACCATATATTTTTTCTGCTACAAGTGAGTTTCCATCAAGGACAACACATGCATCATAATGCCAACACATCCGCAATTCCAGATTTTAGAAAATGTATTCGCAAAGAGGCATTACTTCCTTTATGGCATGATGTTGTTTTTTTATTCATAAGTTTGTGACATGTAAGGGCAGATATAGTCTGGCCTACCATTACCACATTCAGATTTTGATGCATTTGACAAGGTGTAAACCCCTTAACATGTTGTATATCTTGCTTAAAATCTTGACAAAGATGGTCACATTGGTTTGGAGGAAGAAGAAGAACCTCAAGATGGGTTTGTATCATCAGGGCTTGATCAAAATGTCGATTGATGTCAAATTGCATAGGATAGACATACCATGGGAGGTCTTTGTTCAAGGTATCAGAAGTAAATTGCAGGAAAGGGTCCTACCTCGAAGTGGAAAAACAAGCCCTAATATTCCTTCTACAAAAAGGTAATGATACCATACTAGAAACTCGACAATTCCTCAAACTTGGAAAGGAAAATTTTTAGCACCTAGATCCAAGACTTCGAGCTTCATGGAAGAAATATCACCTCTAAGGGAGATAGATTCTAATATACTAGAAGTTATTATAGACAAATTTCATACTTTGGGATATGAGGAAGATGTTGAGACTACAACCCCATTCAAAGCAGAGGGTATTGAAGATATTCTTATTAAGGAGCTACCATCAACCATCAAGGTTGGAATCAATAGTTGCAAATTTGTGAAAGTCAAGCGCAATAGAGTTAATATTTTAAACCCCAAGTATTTTCAATTATGTAGCCAGAGTTACCAAGCCCTTCTCAAACAAAACAAAAAAAGTTGATCTTAAGGAATGAAAAAATTAAAGCAAAATTAAGATGACATAGACCTAAGTTGAATAATCTAGGAGCCATGCTTCATGCTATAGATCAAGAGGAAGACTCTACAACCAGGGCTAATTTTTTTTTTGAGGGGTATACAAAATAGGCCCAACATTTCATTAATGTCATTTTGGATGACATATTGACCCATACTTATGCTTTTCTTTAATTAAAACATGACATGCCACAATGGTAGATTAAGGATGATCTTGATGCAGGAGCATTAGAGCTTCCAAGCCATCAATATTTTTGAAGAAAATCTCCAAAAGGGGTTTAAATATTATAAAGGAATTATAACTCCCTAATTGTAAATATTCTTGGTTTCATTTAATTATTATATAATAGTTTTAAAAAATCTATGGATAGGAGATACTGTTTCCATAAGGAAAAAAGCAAAGTTTCCTTGAAAAGCATGAGAGATTTATGGAATAAATCATGAGAGCTTTAGGGAATAAACCAAGGGTTTATTTATGAGTGCTTTTAGTATTTAGAAAATATATTGCATATCTTAATTATATTTGTTGTAAGCCTACGGGAAATGAGAACTAATGGCCAAATGAACTTGGAATCGGGGCAAGAGAGAAATGTATGAATGTGAGGTTATGCATGTACAACTTTTCTTTGTTAATGGAAACACATATTTTCCAAAGGCTTTGTTCTGTGTATGACTCTTTGTATTATATTGTGGTATGTTAAATTATTTGACTAATTTGTTTGAATTGTTGGAGAGGTGAGAGTTGTATTACCTTATTTAAAAGTATTTGGGGATGTCATTAAATGAGCATTGGCTATCAGGAATAAAACTTTGGTTATGAGCATTTTTTACATATGGATAATGTTGCATACCTAGCTTGGTCATATATTAAGTTAAGATTGCAGGTGTGTGGAAGTGGAAATTTCAAGAAGATGTGAACTTTCCTGCATCAAGAGGTATCAAAGAAAGGATATGCTCTTTGGGAAATATTGATCTGAGTGAGAAGGATTTTTTTTGGAAAGGATGAAAGAGAAACTCTATTGAGATCTGATAAGTTATTGATCTTATGTTTTGTTTGAAAATTAATTAATGTGTGGATAGCATCCATTACAACAAGTGTAGTTGTGACAAAGGAATAAGGAGCATGCAAAGCTCTCAAGAGAAGGAATTGTGACATAACCTAATAACATGATGAATTGTTGAAGAGGAATAGGACAAGTGAAATTTCTCAGTAAGTGATTAAGGTTCATGCAACAACCAAGAGAGAAAGGAGGCTTAGAAATAAGTTTCAAGTGAAGTGAACCATTGGCCAAGTTTAGAGGAGATAGCTTGGTAAGGCGTTGGCTAGATTTTAGCTCACAAATGAACAAGGAGAGTACACGAAAGAAGGAAGTGATAATGACTACTGATAGTCATGTCAAGGGTTTAGTGAGAAGTCACAATCAGACAAAAGAAAATGCCAAAGCAATTGGCATGAGGAGGATGAGGGAATTTGAGAAAGAGAATACTGAGATGAAGGCACAGTTGAATGTGCTTATGGAGTTACTACAACAAGATGTTGAAGACCAAAGATGTGGATGGGTGCTACGGAAAAAGTGAAGTGTTACAAGTTGCAAGTAAAGCTGAAACATAGATTGAGTATTTAGCAGAGGAGTGAAGAACTCAAGGAATCCAAGATGAATGTGTGCATTTGTGAACTAGAGCTGGGACCATTATCTGGTGAGGATAGTGATGAGGATGATGAGAAGAGATCTACAAAATATCTTATGAAATATGTGGAAATTTTAGAGAAGTGTGAGAACTAATCACTGAGTCATCAAATGAGACCATAGAGTCTTATGATTTTAAAACTAATGATTTGTTTATGGTTCCAAGTGTTGATGAAGTTGGAAAGTCATTTAGTCATAAAAAGTGAAGATATGCTTTCCAAAGTCATAAGAGAAGAACGTAAGCAAATTTATGTTATGAAATAAGATAAGACAACATGTTTTCATGTAGGTAATTAGAGTGTAAATTATACACAATGATAAATGCATTTGATGGTGCACAATTGCAAGAACCTATTAGTGCAATGAGTGAGGGAAAGTTTGCTTATGTAGAAATCCAAAAGAGGGATCAAGTAGATGATCATGAGCAACATTAAGATTTAATTCTTATGAAATTTGAGAAGGAAATCAAACTGTTAGAAATCAAATAAAAATGAAATTTTATTTTATTTTTAGTAATAATATATAAAGCAAGGAATTTTCTTTGAAGGCAGTAATAAAGATCGAATCAAATTTGATAATTTTGAAGAAGACAATAGTGTATTAGTTGTGGATCAGCAAGGGAGAAGACATTCAAGTGTCTTAAACATCTTGGAAAAGATGCATGAATATGAACAATGTGAGAAAAAAAAATGATGAAAACAATGAAATTTCCATTCAGGTCATAAAAAATTTAAATTTAGAGATTAAGTTACAATTCAGTGGTGGTAGTAACATGTACCAACAAGAGGAAAATTTGGACATGGAAATTGACAAGATGTGAATGTTGATGATGAAAGTGCATAGAAATTGCACATGGATGTAAGAATAGTCAAATGTAGGAGGAAAATGACTATACAAGAGTTCATCAACAAAGAGAGTGGATAGCTACAACATAAACTTTGGAAACCTAGAAGGTTAAAGAAGATAGTGATAAAAAAAATAAAGCAACAACATGAAGAAGTAGGTGATCAGTTACAATATAAAGTTTGGGATAATGGCGGATTTCGGCATTAATGACACATGACCATAAGGTCATGAATATTTTCTACTTTGAGAGTATAATGCAGGAGCATTAGAGCTTCCAAGCCATCAAGATTTTTGAAGAAAAGCTTCAAAATGGGTTTCAATATTGTAAAGGAATTTGTTGAGGCAAAGTGATTGCCTATCATTTAATTATCAACCCGGGGGTTTCATAAAACTTGTGAAGCATGCACGCACTATATATGCTAGAAATGAACTTTCAATTTAGATCAATCTAACTATTAGTGCCTAGATTGACCTCAGGCTGACGGGAAGCAATTATAGGGTAACCACAAACCAAGCTTAACCTGGTAGCTAGCCCTACCAGGTCGGGAGAGGGCTCTCTACTTGTGAATCTCAGTCAAGATGTCTAGATCAAATATGGATTTTAGGCTAGGTATAGTAGCTTTGTGGTTTTTGATTGATTTTGTTGGTTTTGTTGCTGGATCAAATGGAGTCAGGCAGTTTTGGGTTCGAGAAATCAAATCAGGATGCAACATGTTCTATGGGGCAGGGTAGGTAGGTGTTTTGGCACTTGAAATTGAGTGAGATGATGGATCTAAGACTAGTGAGGAGTTAAGGAGGGCATTCAAAGATCATGTATCCTTCTCAAACAGTAGAAAACATAGAACATTGAACGTCTTCCCAAGGCAGAGCACTATAAATAATGAATTCTCCCTATCTATCTTGATATCATTCAGCTAGAAGCAATGAATTAGATTGTGGCACACATAAAACATGAGAAAAATTGATAACATAAGAAGAAACTATGAAAAAACACCATACCACAAGTATCCCATAAAAATAGTTGCAAATCCTGGTTTAATTCTTTTCCAAACTGCTGATAAAGGTGTACAATGTAGCTTAGAGCATCCAAGAGAGTCCAACCCTTGCTAATGATAGAAAAAATACATAATATAGACCTAAAACCACCTATGCTATCCATCAGGGGTCGAAACCAAGATAAAAGGAGCTGTTACAACCATTTCCAAACAGGGACAGGAATATAGGCATAGGAACAACTTGCCTCTATAAGCATGGAAACTGATTCATTGACCCCAAAACCACCTCAAACTGATGAATCTACCCTATAAGATCATTCAACTATTACATTTACATGCAAAGCCATTAATACAATCATAAAATCATCCATGAAGAGAGATAAAGTCAACTTGCAGTGAGAATAGGCGAAAATTGGATTTTCTGGCAAACTGGTCAAAAGCACAGCGCCATGAGCCAATGCACAATGCCACTTTCCAACAACTTTTGGAGGCCTTAACCTTAGCCAAATTTAGCCCACGATGGTTCATTGTCAAGGTATTCCTGTCTAGTTTCTGGAACAACTTGAATTTTTTCATTTGGAGGTCATTTGCCCCCTCAAAACTAAAATATCCCAAGGTTGCTTCTATGTGTCCAAAAAGAGGGAGAGAGGTCATTTTTTGGTAGTTTTTTGACCTAGTTTTGCTCCAAAATTGCTGAAACTTTGAGGGATGAATGCTCTAATCATGTTGAATCCAAATATATAAGCCTTCACTCCAACAAGTGCTCCAGGGAAAAGCGCATAGCCGATGGCGCTACGCTTCTAGGCCAATTTCTTGTTTTCAAAATTTCAAAATTTGAAAAAGACAAAAAATCATCAAAACTTGCCCAGATTTGGCATGGGACACCACCATTAGTTGCTTTGATGGGATAGTGAGGCTTTAGCTAATACATTCAACTTATCTTTCTCCTTTTTTCTCTTTAAAGCCTTCCTCAACCTAGCTTTAAGTTTCCTAATCCTTATGTTACAGATTTTGTTTCGGGTCAAGTAATGGTAGGCCATGTGGCGAAGCATCTTCTTGTCCCTGTTGGCCTTCTCAATCAGCCCCTCAAGGTGTATGTTGACCCTCTCAAGCCAAGTTTCCCTACCATTCTCAATCTCTTGTTTAATTGAAGTCAACTTGACATTAGCCTCTTTGGCCTTTTGCCTGTTCTCTTTGATCATTTGTAGCTCCATGAGGACTTGCTTGTCACTCAATTGTTTGTTTTCTTGCTCCAATTACTTGATTATGAACTTAGCTCTCTCTAAGTTATCTAGCAATGCTTGTATTTCAGCTTCTTGTTCCTTTATGATCATGTCTTTGACAGTCTTCTGATCTTGAGTTTCCAAGTCAATAATGTCAACTCCATGATGAGTAAAGTGTTGTTGTGGCTCCTCATGCTCAACAAGATCAAAATATATTTCCTCCTCATCACTAAGATCCTCGTCTTGCACCTTTTTCTTGCCCTTACTTTTGCCCTTGCTTTGCTACTCAACATGTACATGTTTTGCTGAAGAAGAAGGCAAGGCCCCTTCCACACCTTATGGAGATAGCATTTGCCTGTGGCCTGATGACGAAGGCAAGACCCCTTCCACACCTTGTGGAGATAATACTTGCCTAGCAATTGCAAAAAGTTTCCTAGTATCCCTTTTGTATGTCACAAACACTGGCACTCCAATAGTTTCAGTCTCTTTGACTTTTTCATGGCTTGAAGGTCCACCTTCTTCATGATGTACTAATGAAAATATTTGTGGGCCTTTGAACATCTCATGAGAAATGAAAGTCTCCCATGGCATGTTAAGAAGGTTCAGCTGATGTAGAACAACGATTTTAATCAAAGAGTAATGGAAAATGCTATTCAATTGCTGGGGGTATGGCTTCCTCTTTACAATATGTGGCATCTTCTCAATGTTTTTGAACATGAAGTAAGGATATTAATCATTTTTACTCTAGTGAAATGTATGAGAAGTCTAATGTGGTAGGCATATAATCGGGAGAACCTACCTTCACAAGTGAAGTACTTGATAATGATTTTCATCAATGGAGCATACTTGTCTTCCAAAAACGTGAAGGGGAATACTCTCTTCATTTTATCTTTGTATCTAGCCTTGATGTAAGGCTCATAGTAATCCTCATCAATATCCTGACCTTTGTACCAATTTTCACCCACATTTGGGATACCTGTAGCCTCTGAGATGACATCTAGTGATATGGTGAATTTTATTTCGGCAAGGGTTACTTCATTACTATGCAAATGTGTCACAAATAACCTAGCCAACTCATGATGAAATCTGACTCTTTCTATCATCTCACAAAAATCAAAGCATGCCTGGTGTTTAAAGCAAGAAATGGCAAGTGGATAGGCTTACAACTCCCTCAAAATAGTGGGCTCCTCTCTGATAATTCTTCCTCCTTTATGAGGCTTCCTCTGCTGTATGTTTCTTTCCCTAGAGCTGTCACTGAATGTATGTTGCTCATATTCATAATCACTGTCTCTTTCCATTTTTCTCCTTTGGTTTTGCAAAATGTGGTTGTATATGGTTGTTTTGTGGATAATAGTGTGGAAACAAGATGGAGGAATGGAATAGGCAGAGTGTATGGAAAAGAGAGTGTGAAAATGTATGTGTGAATAGAGTTTAGGGATGGGAGCAAGGTTTTAGGGACGTGAGTAGGGTTTAGGGATATGGGTAGGGTAGAGAGTGTAAATAGGAATTTAGGGAAAATGTATGAGGGGAATGGGATTTAGGAAATATGGTATGTGGGAATGAGGTGTAGGGAATAATGTAAAGTAGATAGGGCAAATGAAACATTAGATAAGTGAGGAAAACTAGGGTTTCACCCTAGAAGCTAGGGTTTTAGATTTAAGTATGCTAAACACAAAGCTTGGCAATCAAAACCCTAACACAGTAGATATGACAGTTGTACTTACTTTCAAGAGGGAGAAAATGAATATTTTGAGGTGAACTGGCAATTCTGGAGCAATTTGGGCGATTTGGCACTTGGCTAGGCAGACGCACAGTGCCTCACACAGGTGCGCAGTGCCACTCTAAAATCGCGGCGCTCGTGTAAAAATACACTAGGAAAAGCTACTAGGTGTGTAGCGCCAACTCAGAAATGTAGTGCCCTCCTCAAAAGCGCAATTCCACTCAGATTTTTCCAAAAACGAAACACTTGACTTGTGTTTGCACAATTTTGCTTGAAATCGCTCCTTGGCTCTCCTTTTGGCACTTTGAATCTCAACACTAGCATAATGAAATGACAAATAGAAGGATGGGCTTTATATGACTTTCAACTTTTTTATTTTTGATGGTGAAAACCCACTTTTATAATGTCTATGTGCTTTTTCAAATACTCTATTTTTTTATGCTTGTTCCTTTGCTTTGATAGGTGGACTGATGCTCAAATTCTTTGATTTTTGCAGTGGCAGTACCTTGGCAAGATCACCATATGTCCAGGAGCATCATGGAACCATTATTACATATGAGAACATTAAAATTACATGAAATTTCAAGATAAAATGCAAATGCTCTGTTTTCACCTCAAAACTAATTTTGAGGTGAGAACTTCATTAAGCTTACAAATTAACAAATTATGACTTTCTGAACATTATTTGACCTCCTCATGTCTTTGCTGACCATTATTAGCAATAATCATTGAATTTTGACTATGGTGATAAACCCTAAGACCTAATGAGACCAAACCCTAGGATTTAATAAAATGAACTGCAGAAATGAACATAAGTCATGGAAAAGTTATGAAAGGAGGTCAGCACGTATATATCATGAGGAAAAATTGAAGTAAACCCTACCATCAATGAATCCATGACCTAATGGAATGCAACCTCATGAGAATGAGACTCCTACTATGAAATGCAAAAGAGTAGATTTTGATCATTGATGGCAGTGTGAAGACACTGACACTAACACTAACACTAACTATGAAACCAAATAATGAAAAACCAAATTCACCTATTCTAATTCAACAATTAACTCAAAATAAATTATAATACAATTATAGTACAGCACGCGGAATTGAAATTTTAATCTTTAAATCTTGCAGGAATTGAAAAGCACACCACTCTTTCAGAAATGAAAGCAAAAACAATCATTCTTAACCTCTCACATAGGAAAAGATATGAAAGAAAATAAAAATAAATGCTCTTAACTTTTAAGTAGAAAGAAAATAGAAACAGTCACTCTTAACCTCTCACATAGGAAAAGATATGAAAGAAAATAAAAACAATTGCTCTTAACTTCTAGGTAGAAAGAAAATAGAAACAATCACTCTTAACCTCTCACACAGGAAAAGATATGAAATAAATAAATCTTAATCTATGAAAGCAATAAATCTAAGTTTATGAAAAACAATAAATCTCACACATTGTTGGTGGCCAATCCAAAAGCATGAGAGATGGCAAGTTGAGAGGCTCCAAATGCAAGCATAACCAAATCAAGGTGAACATCACTCATGAGCATGGTGCCAAATCCAAATTCTATATTCAAAACATGAGCATTTCCACAACTTTACACATGCCTTCAAGGGAAAAGGCTCTCCTATTTATACAAAAACATAAGAATCTACCCCATTTAATGAGAATCCACTAAAATCTCATATAGTTACAACCAAATAGCTCATAATGAGACACATATCCCCTAGGTGTCTCATAGGGTTCTAATTCAAATAAGAAATGATAAGACACCTCATAGAGCTACAATCCAAATAGGTCACATATCCTTCTTTGACCTTTTATCCAAATCTCATTTGAAGGAAATTCGAATTTGAGCATTGGAGGCCACATGAGGGTGACTTGGAAGCTTCCAAATAACCTACACATGTCATGAAACTCAAACCACATATATAGATACATGAAACCATGTTAATTTCCTAGTTTTTAATCATATATTCATTTTAAACACACAAAATAAATAACTTTGGTAAATAAGGATCGTAACTCATATAATTATGAAAATGGTGGCTAATGAAAGGTTATATGGTTATGGAGATGTGACATGTGAGTGAAATGGTGGCAATAAAGGTGAAAATGGATGTCACTTTGAAGACATTTTGGAGGCCCAAAATACCCCCCAACTAGAGCAATTGCATGTCCTCATGCAAATATTGCATTAATTCCTATGATTTGCTTGCAATGTCTTTGCTTTTAAATGAGTTTGACTTATATCATATGTGCTTAAACTTTGCATTTGACAATTTTATTTATTTCTGCAAAGTATTCCTTGTCATACATTGAATTTCAACATGTTTGGTTGGTTCTTGTGTTTCAACCAAATTCTAATTGGTATTTGTTCTTGTGTTTCAATACTTTGTTTTTGTTTGTTGCAACAAGATTCATTGAACATATTTAAGAATGCATCTTTAAAATCAGCCATATAGTGTGCTCTCAACTTAGACATTATTTGCAAATCATATAACTTTTTGAATCATAATGCAATCATAATTGATTAGGACAAGTATGTTAGGATGAAATGAAAATGTGTGATGGTGTATGATATATGAATATGAAATTATGTCCCTTCCCCCCAACTAAAGATATGACAATGTGAAAGAGGAAGTGAGGAATTTCCCAAAGTTACAATTTTAGTATAAGTTATGGAAATTGAAGAGTGTGGCTACTTCTAGATCATGGAATGAAATGTAGAATTCATATGCTTCTTGGTTGCATAAATGCTGGATGAGGTTGTGAAGTGGATTCTTTATTTCTGCTGCTAAATCTATTGTATCTGCAGCAAAATGCTGAAATGATATAGTCTTAAATCATTATAAAATCGATGGTACAACTCTAGTCATGCGAATAAATGTGTTGGTGTCGAGCATGAAGAGAGGTCATTGGATTACCGACCAATGATGAATGTCGTTAACCAATGTAAGGCAAACTCGCCATTAATGTTAACGAGTGCCAAGGTACCTAAGTACATCTTGCTAAGGACAAATAAATGAGCCAATGTCAAGCCACTTGCAAGATCCAACGATCAAAGGACATTGATGTATTACCATGATTGTTGGCGAGAGAGATTGTCATTAAGGCATACAAGCCTCAAGGTACTAATGAGGAATCTAGCCTTGGACCTAGATAATGTGTCGATGTCAATAGGCCAAGGCTTGTTAGAAGGAAGGCCTTAAGGAATCCTCCATCATCTAACGTGAGTATGAAACAATGGTTTTGAAGGACTATGAATGGAAAATTTTGTAGTGGATCAAGGTTTATTTAACGGAAAGGAAAATGACAAGTGAATGAAAAGTAAAAGGACAAATCAACATGTAAGCGAGCTGAATGTTTATATGAAAATGGGTTATGAGTTAGTGAAAGCAAGGCAGGAAAATATAGTTTCTATGAAAAAACTGAGTAGTGAAGGAAAATGAGATGATAATTTTATTGACTGACTAAGTGAAATGCAATGTGACTGCAAAGGAAATGAGATGAAGGTTTTATTGATTGAAGGAGTATGGATGCCATGGAAATACTAGCATCTAAAAGGCTTGCAACTGCTAGATCTAATATGCATTAGCATGTGCTCATGCATTGATGTTTCATCTCTATTGCTACTTTGATCATTTTCTTGTGAAACAAATGTGGTCTTTGAGAGACACTATTTACTTATGGTCTTCTGTTCTTCCTCCTGGAACCTGCAAAAAACTAGTACTTCTTCTCCAATGGATTGTAAAACTATCAAAATAGAGAGGTGATCAATTTCTCTGTTAATGAAATTTACATAAAAAATAAGAATCGGTACTATTAAACAAGTTCATGAAAGAAAAGCAAGAGAGTTTATACCTGTGTTGAAAGTAGTGCCTCAAGTTACCTGTTGTTTCTATTTAGCAATTTTTTTCATTATTTCCTGTTTCAAAATCTTATAATAGTTTCCTCATTTTGTATATCTCGTTGAGATCTTTCTATCGATGCTTGAATCATCGAATTCTGATGTCGTATGAGAAAGTTACACTGTTTTGAAATTTTTATGAAATAGTAAAAATTGTCATGTAAAATGTGGCATGGGAACATGATGCTACAAGGAAAGATGATGTAAACAAATGAAATAACATGTTGATCATGAATTTCTGGTTAGAATGTGTTGTTTGACAAATAAATCATTGAGTTAAATGCAGAATGTGCATAGTTTCTGTAGCTAAAATCCTGAACAAACCCAAGTTAGTAAATAACCAAAAACAAATTCAAAGAGCAAGAAACAATGTTGTGGTTTACTGGAGCCAAAATCCGGTGATGATTGCAATGCCTCTTTCAGAAAAATTAGCAAATTATTATTTTTTTTAATTTTCTTTATAAAAAAGAACTATAATAAGAAAATGATTTTTTTTAATTTTTTTTTTTAATTCTCTTTATCAAAAAGAAATTATAATAAAGAAAATGATATATATATATATATAATCATGAGAATGTAGGGAATGAGACATGTGTTTAAAATCAACTTTATTAAATCAGATTGGACTCTTAGACCTCATGCCATGTGGAGCAGAGTTTGTTATTCACTTATTCTTTTTGCTTTCAACTTGCCATGTTAAAACAGTTCAAAACAAATCATTTTTCCCTCACGCAATCTGCAAAATAGAGCTCTGATAAACCCTAAATTTCTCCCAAATGGTTAGGAATCCGAGGAAACGGTTTTTGAGTTATTAAATTCATCCCATTCCTGAAAAAACCCATGTCCCATTTTTTCCAGATTCACTGGTTTGCTCAAAAAATTCGTTTTAAAATCGGGTGTCAAGACAATTTACATTTTTTGGCAATTATGTTTTATGCAAAAATCAATTTTGGATTTCTCCTAAACGGTTGCAAAATTCAGGAAATAATTTTCAAGTTACCTAATTGCCCCCATTCCAGAGAAAACTTATGTCTTAGATTTTGCTAATTCGCCTTGCTTTATTCAGAAAATTCGACTTAAAACTGGGTGTCTATGCTGCTGCGTTTTCTAGAAATGTTCTCATGATTTTTGATTTGCAGGTTTTGAAGGTTGGGCTTGTGGCTGCATGGATGTTTTCTAGAAAAGGAAAAGAGAAGATCTAACTCTTGCATTACATAGGTAAGGATTTTTGCACATAGATTTGCAAGTCTTACACTAGCTAAATAATTTTTATGATACTAACAAAACAATTTTCTTTTTCTGATCCTTCAAGTCACATGAAGTGCAGAAGGAGAGCATACTTGAGAAATTTATTTCGTTAGCATAGTCAAGATTTTATCAATCGATTCTTCTGTAAAGTTTGCAAAAATAAAATGAAAAGACTTGATCTCATACCTTAAATTATCGTTCGTGATCTTCACTTGCGCTCTTGGTTCTCAACCATTTGTTTTATTGCAAATTTTCCTACAAAGGGTTAGTAGATGGGTGGTTTCTTACTACACCAAAATAATATCAAATTTATCCTAAAAACTATAAAATTTATTTTTATTTTCCTATCTATCTAATTTTTAATTTTATTTTATTATTATTATTATTATTATTATTATTATTTTTTTTTTTTTTTTTTTTTTTTTTTTTTTTTTTTTTTTTTTTTTTTTTTTTAAGTATATTCATGCTTCCAATGAATCCATTTACGGATTAGAATTTTTAAATGCTCATATCCCAACTTGAAAAATATACCTGATTGTTTGTAAGGATATGCAAAATCGACTTGACATTTCGATTTGCCGCAAGGATCTCTGAAGAATTGATGAATATTGTGGCGTAACTACTTCTTGATACCATTCCTCAATGTAGTATTTGGGCTACATTCTAGACCCTTTGTCCATAAATGGTTAATATCGCATTTTTATATATTTTTTTATAAAAATGATATGCAGCTAAAGGATTTATGCATCTACATGCTTTAATCATTCATCTAGAAAAAATTGAAAAATATGAACTCTAGACTGAAAGCTAGTTCCTATGCACACTTCCTCGGCAATGATGCCAAAATGTTGAGGCAAAGTGATTGCCTATCATTTAATTGTCAACCCGAGGGTTTCGTAAAACTTGCGAAGCATGCGTGCACTATATATGCTAGAAATTAACTTTCAATTTAGATCAATCTAACTATGAAACCAAATAATCAAAAACCAAATTCACCTATTCTAATTCAACAATCAACTCAAAATAAATTATAATACAATTATAGTACAACACGCGGAATTGAAATCTTAATCTTTAAATGTTGCAAGAATTGAAAAGAACACCATTCTTTCATAAATGAAAGCAAAAACAATCATTCTGAACCTCTCACACAAGAAAAGATATGAAAGAAAATAAAAATAAATGTTCTTAACTTCTAGGTAGAAAGAAAATAGAAACAATCACTCTTAACCTCTCACATAGGAAAAGATATGAAAGAAAATAAAAACAATTTCTCTTAACTTCTAGGTAGAAAGAAAATAGAAACAATCACTCTTAACCTCTCACATAGGAAAATATATGAAATAAATAAATCTTAATCTATGAAAGTAATAAATCTAAGTCTATGAAAAACAATAAATCTCACACATTGTTGGTGGTCAATCCAAAAGCATGAGATATGGCAAGTTGAGAGGCTCCAAATGCAAGCATAACCAAATCAAGGTGAACATCACTCATGAGCATGGTACCAAATCCAAATTCTATATTCAAAACATGAGCATTTCCCCAACTTTACACATGCCTTCAAAGGAAAAGGCTCTCCTATTTATACAAAAACATAAGAATCTACCATACTTAATGAGGATCCACTAAAATCTCATATAGTTACAACCAAATAGCTCATAATGAGACACATATCCCCTAGGTGTCTCATAGAGTTCTAATCCAAATAAAAAATGATGAGACACCTCATAGAGTTACAATCCAAATAAGACACATATCCTTCTTTGACCTTTTATCCAAATCTCCTTTGAAGGGAATTCGAATTTGAGCATTGGAGGCCACATAAGGGTGCCTTGGAAGCTTCCAAATAACCTATACATGTCATGAAACTCAAGCCACATATATAGATACATGAAACCATGTTAATTTCCTAGTTTTTAATCATAAATTCACTTTAAACACATAAAACAAATAACTTTGGTAAATAAGGATCCTAACCCATATATTTATGAAAATGGTGGCTAATGAAATATTATATTGTTATGGAGATGTGACATATGAGTGAAATGGTGGCAATAAAGGTGAAAGTGGATGTCATTTTGAAGACAATTTGGAGGCCCAATAGAATTATAATTCCTTAATTGTAAATATTCTTAGTTTCATTTATTTATTATAGAATAGTTTTAGAAAAGCCATGGATAGGAGATATTTTTTCCATAAGGAAAAAGAAAAGTTGCCTTGAAAAGCATGAGAGATTTATGGAATAGATCATGAGAGCTTTAAGGAATAAATCAGGGGGTGATTTATGGACTTCTTTTAATATTTAGAAAAGATATTGCATATCTTAATCCTGTTTATTGTAAGCCTACGGGAAATGACAACTAATGGCCAAATGAATGTGGAATCAGGCCAAGAGATAAATGTACGATTGTGTGGTTATGCCAATTTTTCTTTGTTAATGGAAACACAGATTTTCCAAAGGCTGTGTGTATGACTCCTTGTATTATATTGTGTTATGTTAAATGCTTTGATTTTGCATGAATTAATTTGAGTTTGCATGAACTCATTGAAGTGGAGTAATTTGTTTGAATTATTAGCGAGGTGAGAGTTATATTATCTTATTTATAATTATTTGGGGATGTTGTTAAATGAGTGTTGGTTATAAGGAATAAAACTTTGGTTATGATCATGTTTTACATATGGGTAATGTTGCAACCTGATCTTGGTCATATATTAAGTTAAGATTACAGGAGCGTGGAAGTGGGCATTGCGGGAAGATGTGAATTTTCCTGCATCATATGTGTTTGACCTAGGGATCATAAATAAGGAGAATCATAGATATGTGACAGAGAACTTAAAAAATTGATGGTTCTCGATGTATCTAACCCAAGAAGAAAAGTGGAAGACCCTAATTGTCAAATGGAAAGGCTTATATCAAAAGGAACATAAGTTGAAAGAAGCAGCTTGTGAGATTGGGATAGGATTTCCACCTGTTGGGTATCCTCTAGGGTTTACCCTATTTACTTACATGATTCATGGTTTTCTTTCCGCTTAAGGAAAATCAAAGATAGTCAACCTTATGAAATAAATCAACCATTTACTTTCATTGATGTGTATCACAATTCAGACACAACTGATCAAAACTTACTTTGTGAGTTATATTTATGTAATTTCATCATGTCAGACAATTCTCGTTGGAATCCCAACCTTTTTGTAGAGGACATACAACTTTGAGCTTTTATATCCTATATTACCAACCCAGTTAAGTGAAAAAAGGCTTCATAATTTTCTGAAAAAAACATAACTCAAGGCTCGACTGATGGTTCAAGAGGAATACCCATTGATCGGCCTTATTATTAATGACCAAGCAAGATTGAGGTAAGACCCTATCGACTCAGGAACCATCCAACATAATTAGCAATATTCCTCCATAGGGTACCATGAGTTAACGCACACCTATTCCTTTTAGGCTCTCCTGGTGGCACATCGTTAGGGAAAATTTTAAGAACCCCCCCTAAATTTATAAGTATAATAAATGGGCGAATCTCCATGGTATATAGGAAAAATGGAAGGCGATTTTATCAATAATATAATATGTATATATAATTTTTTGGCGAACTCTCACCAGGCATGGCGAATATTTACTCAATTATAAAATCTTGTATATCTTGGTATTACCCCGGGTTATCATAAACCTGGAGCTTAAAAATTACTATTAGTAATTTATAAAAATTAATAAAATTAAAGTTGATTTTTATTTTAACCAAGCTAAAATGTTTAACATACATTAAATTACAACATCCATTTTTACTATTGATCCAAGCCATATTTTTTCACTCTATGCTAGTTGCATATCACGATATTTGATACCTCTCAGGGGTTATTAGATCCAAAGTAAAGATGGATCTATGCTAGTTTAATTCCCCCATTTAAATAGGCTACATTCCAGGTGAATACCATGGGTCAATACCATGTGCCATTTTGGTGAATACCATGGGTCAATACCATGTGCCATTTTATTTTTATTAATACTAATATTAGGGTTAATAATGTTTTTTTGCATGGTATTAATAACAATCTAGTCCATGGTATTTGTCCCACAGTATTTTGCCCATAGGTTTCACCTAAATATATAAGGTGACTTATGGAGTAAATATAAAAAAATGTTTTATTTATTTACCATACCTCTCATTTATTTATATATTTATTAATTTACCATACCTCTTTTACAAATATGGTATTTGGCCCATAGGATTCACTTAAATAAAACCTCTTTCTTAGAATGAGGGTTATGGACTAAATATAAAAAGAGGTTTTATTTATTTACCATACGTCTAGTTTATTTATATTTTTATT
>APFE031220638.1:4272-27437 GCA_000404065.3 Pinus taeda | reverse complement strand
AGTTACAAGATAGACTCTTATAGAGTCTTTTACATAAAAAACGTGTCTAACCCCTTTTCCATGAATAATGGGGGCTGGCGTGGCATCCTCCCGAACTATAAGTGTGAAAACATGAAGGTCAACTTCTGTGTGGCATAACTTTTGCATACATACTCCAATTGACGCACTTCCTGTGTTGTTGGAAGATATATGTGTGTATAATATCATGAAATGGTGCTACACTAAAGTGACAAATTTTTACCCCCAATAAAAGTCGTTTGATGCCTCAAAACGTTCTCAAAGATTTCAGACCCCATTTCACCAAACTGGGTCCTGTCGATAAAAACTGTCCCATGAGATGATTCCTCCACTTTTTCACTCTAAATGCATAGATATGGATGAAAACAAATATAATGATCCAATCCATATCATTTATATGTAAATATATATACTTTTTATGTGGCCAAAAGCTACCTTTTTGTGCTACTAGTTTGATTCCCCTAATCACAAACTAGCAAAAGATATATGTGTTGGTTTGAGGCCTTATTCATAGCACTTGAGACCAATAAGGTTTATTTAGGCATAAGGGATTATTTTTCCTCCCTTGACCATGGTATAGGGCCTAAGACCCATTCTTATCATCAAAAACTTGCAAATGGTACCTATATTCATAATTGGAGACTAATGATTACATATAAAAGTATTACACAATTATGTAATGACAAATTCACAATGCTTAGTCCCAATAAGATTCATATATCGCTTAAGTATCTCATTTTCATTCCTTGACTATGGTTAAGGTCTCAAGACCCAACTGTAGTGCAAAAAACATCCTAATGACACCAAATTCCAAATGATAAATTAAATATCCCTTAAAGAGTATTTGTGTGGTGGTTTAAGGCCTTATTCATAATGTTTGAGATTGGCAATGTTTTTTTAGGGTATAAGGCCCTTGTTTTCCTCTCTCAACTATGGTAAGGGCCCCAAGACCATTTTGGGTGTGAAAACCTGATAATAGCACTTTTCATGGTAGTTTAAGTAATCCTTTATAATGATTGAGCTTGAGAAGCTTAGTTAGGGTTCAAGGCCCTTTTTCTCCTCCCCCAATCATGGTTAAGGCCATAACAACCATTTTTTGTGTAAAATGGCACTGGTGCACATGGTTAAGGATGAGTTGTTGAGATTTTTTTTAATTTTCTATAAAATTTAATAAATAACATAATATTTTTTTTGGGCCATACCTACTATAATGATATAAAATGCCATTGAAAAAATATTAAGGTACTGTGTTTAACAAAGAATAACTAGGACCATATGTAATCCCAAGGACCTTAAAATCATTACAAATTGGACACCAACTACCTAATGGAATATTTTCCCCTACAAATGTTGTCTAGGGCCCTTGACATGTTGATAAAGTAACTCTTATAGAAGATCCCCTAGGCAAGAATTATTGGACAAGTATCACTTTGAAAACTCTCATTGACAGTTTACACAATCTGAAGGTAAAATTTCAACTTGTGTTGGTTATAGATTACTTTAAATGCTTGAAGATGATTAAATCTTATATTAGTTGGTAATACCACGCCCTTAGGTCTAGTTTATCTTTGAATGGTCACTCCTTGTAGTGGTCCCATATTCCACTACATGAATGAAAATTTTCAACCAACTCAGCATGGTTCTTGTCCTTGAGATATCATAGAAAAATCACCAACCATATCAAGAACATATTTGTTTCCTAGAGTTGACATTGAATACCTTTCATGGAAGTGAAATTCAACTAGCCAATATTCTAGAAAATTTGTTGTCATTGGATCGAATTAAATAAATTAGTATTCTCTCTTCTCATAAAGCTAGGCCTACAATCTTCAAAATCCTTGTAGAATGATTGAAAACGAAACAAGGTTAAGGACTTTGTGAAGTACATCATACATTGATGGTTATAGGTACTTATATCATATACTTATCTTATATGGTTAGTTGAATAAACTTTGGTGGCTCAAATCTAAGCGAATGACTAGGGTCATTTGGGTATAATGTTTAGAAACCTAGCCCAAAAGGCCTTTATATGTTGCCCCTCATTCTTGGGGGTTTGAGTCTTAGGAATAAGTTTATTAACCTTAGCATCCTTTCACATCACCACTTTATGGCAGGAAGAAAAATCCCAACACATTTTCTAGTACTATGTATATGCTAAGTCTACTTAGCTTTTTGTTACTAAATTACATGGACAAATACTCCCTTCTCCATATCCTAAAAATTTGCACAATTGTTTTTTTGTAAATAAGAAATGGAACTTCTATTCATCATTCAGAACAAAATTAGATACATTGTTTTTTGCAGCTGGTTTTCCAGTATGGAAACCAAACCAACTGTAATATAGAAATATTCTCATCATCCTCCTGTATATTACATTACAAATGTTTTTCTTCCTAGACCAACTTTTACAAAAGTTACATCCAAAAGGGTAACTCTAGATTTGTCCATGACTTCTAATATCTATTTTCTACTAGCCCAATGACTTGACCCTAACATACTTCAGACACTTAAAAGGACTAAACATAACATGACTATATAAGACTTCAAGAATCCATACCAAAAAGCAGAACAAAGGCATGTAGATTCAGTTTAGTTAACAAGGTTGTCACCCATGGGGCGGGGGGGGGGGTTTCTTGCTCATGAGGGTCCTAGTAGATGCCTTGACATGATGTATCTCCTCTCGTGTTGCGCACACAAACATGACGAACAATATCCAGTTGGTCCTCCCCATTGTCGGGAAGAATTCCCAAGTGATGGAAATAATGCAAGAAAGTGTCATTTTTTTCGCTAGAGAATCAATGTTCTCCTTTTGACGACATTCGATGTTGACCAGAGTATGCAGGTGGGTCTCCAACCTCTCTACTCTCCACTGGAGGATATCAAACTACCTCGGCTAAGCAACCTGATAGTTAGTTTCCGTAATGATTTTTCCCATCATCATTTTTATATGCCATGCAGTGTTCATTGTTTTATGATACAGGGTTACTCGGGTCCAAGTAATTCCTGTGTCTATCACCTAATCAATAAACCTTCCTACCCTGATTCATGCTCCATTAAGTCACTGTTCCTCTCAACAACAGAAAGATCGTTTGTATTTTGAGGAACCACAGAATGTTATGGATGATAAACTAGGAAGAAGGGTAATAAATAACATCCTGCGCCCAAAGTACAAAGTCCCCACTATGTTGTAACTTACTTATTTCAGCCATTATTTCCATATCGAGGTGTGATAACTCGCAGAAGTTCATCTGTGCACACTACGTCCTCCCCCGAGTCTGATTCAACCCGTATATGTTCGTTATTGCATGATTTGACATGGGGATTAACTCTGAGCATCTAATTATTGGTTTATAATCACTACTATTCTTGGAGATAGGGAAATTAGTAACCAGTAGTGTACCCTCCTCTGTCCCACCTCACCTTCCTTTAATCTACATGTATTTCCTTTCTGGATAATTCCAACACCACTTTGTTGTAACCCCTCGGGGTGCGTACCCTGCTCTTTGGTGTCCGTCCATGTCCAATCACATCCCTTCATATCCAACTCGGCTATGTTGGCACAATTGTCCTTGAGTTGTCTTGATCTGACCTCCTCCCATTCATAAATGCCTTGTTCCACCAGCTCCTTTGCCTCTTCATTCACCAGCTTGCTTGCCAGTTTATTGGCAGCTCAACGAATGAGGTGAAACTCCAGGTTACACATGTGATCCAAGTGTCTGTGGATCCTTTATATGATCTAGCTCAGGTGCCAGTGCTTTGTCACTTTTGGGGCGCTTAGTTGTTCCTAAAAGACCATCTGACCTCTACACATTAAATCATCAACCCTGAGTTTCATATGTTTTATTTCAAGGTTATCCACACAGTTTGTGCAAGAGGCAATGCTAATATTATCAAATCTGCATGATCCTAATGAAAAGTAAGGACATGTGAATAAAAGGAACAACTCAGACTTACTGAAAGAAACAAATCACTCTTAACTTCTATATTTCAAGCTTAAAAAATAAAGACTACTAAAAGACTCAAAGCATTAAGTCTCCTACCAAAAACAGTGAAGTAATCCAACTAAATACAAAGTTGTTTCCTAGGAAACTACGTGTGGAAGAAAGGAACAACATTATGACTAGAGATGAATCTACCAAAAATAATATCAAATATTCAAAATTAACAACTATACATTAATCAAAGGAAACAACAATGAAAGATAACACTCGAAGAATCAATTGCAGTAAATCTAACTCTATGATATTCCACTGTGGCTACTGCAAAAACTCATGCCATAACAACAAATCTGATAATCAACAATTAGATATACAAAATAATTAATAATTGTAGAACAAGTATTGAAAGTAAAATACAAATTTAATAATACAAGAAAAGACAGTAGTAGTTCCCTGGGTGCGTACTGTGCTCTTTGGTGTCCGTCCACGTATATTTCCCCTTTAGATATTTAGTTGTATGTCATTCGTAGGTTTTAAATTTTCCACCCACTTACCCAAAGAGTATTCGTACGTAAAAAATTAGTAGGCTTTGTTTACCAGTTCCTTTTATAATTTATTTACATATATTATTAGTTTATAAAGTACTACTGTAAATTAAGGATGATTTTTCATGTTAAATCAGTGATGATGGAAATTTGGAAAAATAGAAATTTATGGATTTGCAAAATGATTGAAATATGCATGTAATAAATGTATAAAATTTAAATATATTTGTATATTATATTATATTATATAAAAAATAATAGTTTTATATGAAAATAGTTTTAAATATGAGATGGAAAGTTATGTTGTCTTTGTGTCTAGGGTTTTAGTTTTAGCTGTCCACACTTTTGCTTCCAACTACATTTCTATAGCAGAGGGGCGAGAGGCCTTTTATACAAAGATTTAGTTGCTTTCGAAGCCAATTAGGCCACCTCATGCAAATTCAACAATTTTTTAGCTCACACACCACATCCGAAGGAAAAACCATCTAATACAACCAGCAATGAAGCTACTCGCTACCTATGCTACTCCAACAATGAACAATCCAAAAGCTAATGGTTCATGCCTTCCTCAAACAATCAAAGCTCCCATCAGAAAAAATAGGGGCAAAAATTGAAAATATGAGAGAGAATGTGGTAATATACAAATCTATAAGTCTCTACTATCCCTGAAAAAACCTTACTTGGTTGGATTTGGAAGAAGTTCACACTTAAAGTCTTGGCCTCAATTTACGGTTCAAGGGTTTCTTCACAACCATATTCAACAATATAGAGGATAGAGATCACATATTTTGGGGAGGACTATATTTCATGAATTTGGTTGGCTTATTCATGGAGCCATGGGTTTAGATATTCTGCCCCGATAAATAAGACTTTTTAACGGCTCCAATCTAGATCCATATTTATTTTTCCCCTCGAGATTTTTGGGATACTAAAATCTTAGAAAGCATTGGCAATGTCATAGGGAATTTTTTTATGATCTTGGATACTACAAAGAAAGGTCGATACACTTACTATGCCCACCTTTGTGCTTATATAGACATATCCAAGCCCCTCCTAACAAGCAGTTAGCTAAGAAAATAAGATGAATATGGGAACAACCAATAGATTATGATAAAATCCCCTTTAGATTCCAAAAATGTCATGAATACTACCATATATTTTGAGAATTCCCAGCAAACCAAGTCCAACAAAATGCATAAGTAAGTTTGTCTTCGAATAAATATGGGTTTACCAAGGTCACCAATAAAAGGAAGATAGCCAAAAAAGGAACTAAGAATCCAACATATGAAAATGCAGTAGGACATAATTGGTACATGATCCTCCAGTAGTTGGAGGAAAACAAGACAACTACTGAAGGAGAAAAACCCAAAACGGAAGAGATTGGGAAAACTAGTCAGCAACCACCCCAACTAACAAAAGATGTGCATGCTCAACTAACTGAAAAAGAGTACGAGGAGGATTTAAAGATGGAGGATAACACCCAAGATTTTTCTAATGTTGAAGATTTTGAGGCAATGGACCTGCAAAACATTGATCTTCAATCAATTGTAGAAGAATGGAGAAACAAAGACCCAACAACCATTCGTGAGGAGCAAGTTCAAATGACCACCAAAGCATGCATCCAAAATCAAGATCTAATTTTTCGTCAAGCTCATGAACCAAGTAATACCCATAACCACAACTCTTATTTTTCCTATCTATAGGACCTAGGGAATTACTTGGTGAATATTGGTAGATTGTCACCAATGGATGCAATATTTCAACCCTCCTCTCAACATCATTAATGAAAGTCATCGCGTGGAACATTAGGGGTCTTAATGGAAAATCCAAGAAAAGACTCCTAAAAAACAAAATCCACCAAGAACACCCTGACATCATGATGATTAAGAAAATAAAATGATTTTCTAAGTCTTTGAATAACATTTTAAAGAATGTCTAGAGAAACTGTGACTATCTAGCCTAGGATGCCCAAGGAGCATCAGGAGGTATTGTTATCACATGAAACCTTTCCTCAATCTCTCTAAGATTCTTTTTCTCAACCTAGAATCCTATTTGCTAACTTTTATCCCATTGGTTCAGCCAATTCGAGTTTAATAATCAATATTTATGGCCCTACTATCACCATTGACAAACTTTTTCCTTCAAAACCTCCAAAGACCTCAAAGCTTATAGGGGAAAACTTTTGGACTATACAAAAGGATATTAACATGATAAAAAATATCATTGAAAAGAAAGGTGGGATTTGTATATGCAATGAAAAAATCTCCCTTTGTGGAATTTATCAATAATAACATGGTTATCGATCAAATGAGAACTATTACCTCAAAACGATAACTCTAGCCCAAAAACAAAAACAAAAAGCCATGAAAAAACAACCCAAAAATGAAAATTGTGTATTCAAGAACAATGTTTTTTAGGGAAAATTTTCAATATTTTTTTATAAATAGAAGTAAAAACCATTTTTTTTTTTGCAAAATGGATGAAACAAACACCCTCAAAACAATAAGTGTTGATGCTAGAACAAAAAAAAAAGAGTTACAATTTTGACACTTTTTAGCAATGGAATTCAAGATAAAATATCAGGACTTTGAAAAACCTTAAAATTCCAACAATTCTCAGACTTGATGTTAAAGATAAAATATCATGTCTCAAAGCCTTATAATTCCAATAATTTCCATCTATGTTGTTAAAGATAAATATCTTGACTCTAAAGAACCCTAAAATTGTAATTGTTTTGAACAATATCATTAAAAATAAAATATCATAACTAAAAAAAAACCTAAATATTTTGACAAATTTTCAACCACGGAATTAAAAAACTTAAGTTTTTAACATATTTCAACTATGAAATTATGGAAAAATTATATGACTATAAAATTTTTTAAAAATGAACAAGAAATTGAAAGATTCATTATTCCAAGAATAATTTATATTTTAAAGGCTAAAACTATAGCTCTTTTCAAACCTTACCTTAAGGCAACTTATCATATTGCAACAAAAACCTAAAAATCAACCATCAAAACGAAGTGTCCCCTTTTAATGAGGCATTAAAATTTCAAAATTTTTAAACCTAACAAAGTTACCAATCAAATGGGAACTATTACCTCAAAACAAGAACTCTAACCAAAAATCCCCGAAAAAACATGAAAAAACAACCTAAAAATGAAAAGTGTTGATGCTGAAATAACCTTCTTCTTTTTTCAAGGTAAATTTTCAACATTTTTTAAAAACAGAAGTAAAATCCATTTTTTTGTGTGTAAAAAATGCCCTGAAGTGAAAAGTGTTGATGTTGGAATAATATCTTTTTTTCGGGGTAAATTGTCAACATTTTTTAATAATGACGTTCAAGATAAAATATCATGAATTTGAAAAACCTTAAAATTCCTACTATAGGCATGACATTAAATACAAAATATCACGTCTCCTTAAAATTCCAATGATTTTTAGGCATGGTATTAAAAATAAAATATCATGTCTTTGAAAATTCTTAAAATTCCAATGATGACATTAAAGGTAAAACATCACTTCTATTAAAAGTCTTAAAATTCCAACGATTTTTCAGTCATGGTGTTACCATGGTTTTAAAAAATTATTACCATTTAGTTTAATTTATTTTTATTTTAAGTTTATCATATTAATAAAAAATCATTAAATGTAATGCATTTTTTATATAATGTATTGAAGTCATTGGATAGGAAACACTTCAGTTATGATGAATGAACAACTTTACAAAACAAATGAATTTATATGTGATTTCGAGTTTTCGATACTCTCTCCATTAAAACATTTGTTTTTTTGGAAATTTGTGTCAATATTTTATTTTTAAATAATTTTAAGATTTTGAAATTTACAAATTGTTTTTTAAAAACTATATTTCATTGTTGAGAAATTTATTTTTAAATTTTATTTTTATATATAATAAAATAATAATAATATATTTATATTAAATAAAAAATTATATTTCTTTTGAATTTAATAAATCGAAACTAATAAACATATTAAAGATTATGCAAAAAAAATGTTATTTCCAGAATCCTATCGATTGCTAACGAAGTACACAATGAACAAAAAATTGTTCTCCTAGACTTATTACTTCTACATATCTTTTTATTTTGACATATATATCCAATAAAATATATTGAAAGTATGAAAACATTAGAAAAAAAAACTAAAACAAAATAAAAACACAAAAATAAAAATAATAATAAGAAGTAAATAAAAATATATATTAAAACATAAAAAAAAACCATAACCCAAAAAATATATTTATGTGTGTGTGTGTAATAAAAAAATTTAGATAAAAAAGAAAGGAAAATATTTCAAAAAAAATATAATTTAAAAAAGAATTTAAAAATTTTGACCCAAAAAATAAACATAAAAAATAAATTTAATTTATTGATGAGATATTATTTAAAAAAACATTAAAATAAAATAAAATAAAAATTACACAAAAAAAAACATTTTAAAAAAATTAAACTTTATAAATAAAAAACATGATAAAAAAAAACCCATTATATATATATAATTTAAAACAAATTTAACTTGGTAAAAATAATAAATTTAAAACAAAAAAATAAGAACAAATATAAAACCAAAATAAAAAATATCAAAAAAATAATAAATTAAAAAAAAAAACACATTTTTTTAAAAGAAAAAAAGATAACCAAAAAAAAAAGAAAAAGAAAAAAAAAAGGCCTCGGGAGTGGCTAACCAAGACCTCCCAAGTATGAGAGGATAACCACTAAGCTTGGCCTTAGGCTGGAGAAGTAGGAAGTCTGCAGGGTACTCCCAGGAGTCAATGGAGACCATCACATCCTCAACAATCCTCCAGGGGCTACTGTGGAACGGTCTACAAGTTGCAAGACTATTGCGGTCTTTCTTAATGCACCCTAGAGATTGAGCTTGAGCATGGTGTCCTTAGTCATTGCATTAATTGCAGCCCCAAGATCAATCAAAGTGTGTGGGACAATGGTGGCACTGATGTGCACATCTACTACAGGGCTTCTAGCGTCCAAATACTTTGTGCAAATTCCTTGCCCCACCATTAAGTCAAACAGTTGTCCAATGACATCAATGGTAGGGGTGTCTCTTATTCGCCTTCCTAGATGTTTGAAACAATTTTCTTTAATCAATTTGTTTTAAATAGGTACATCCTTGATGGCCTGGAGAAATGAAATTTTGACACAGATTTTTCAATTCACCCAAAAGTTCATTCTCTTCTGGGGTAGGTTGGACTGGATGAGTTAATCTTTTAGGAAAGTGTGGTGGATTTACTCTAGGCATGATTTCCTCTCCCTCATCCTCGCTCTCCCTAGGTGGAGATAGAGGTTGTTTGTTTGGGAGTACTCTCCCATACCTTAGGTTGATTTCCTGAATCTCCACAACATAAGTAGCATAGGATTTCTCTCCATTGTATACTTGTCGTGCATGTCTGTTGTTCGGGTTCAGATTTGGCTAGGCAGGTATCTGAGGCTGTTTAGATAGAGCAGGGTGTAAAAGTTGTGGTTGAGTAGGAGGTGAAGGTAATAAAGCTGGAGCATTGTTGTATGGGGGCCTCCACCCTAGGGTGGTGCATTCCACTCAGGCTGTGGCAGAGTATATGGCTGAAATGACTGGCTAGTTGGTTGGGAATGGTACTGAGGTGCAAAAGACCAAGGAGGGGGTGTAGACCAAGAGGGACGAGCAAGGGGGGCCCAAGAGGGAAGGGATGTGTTCTAGTTATGGTTGTAATATGCATGGGATGACCCTTGCATGCCCTGTTGGTATGGTCGAGGCCCATGGGGTCTCCTTTGATTTATGTAGCAGAGTTGTTCAGTCACCCCTTCAGTTCCCTGATACACAACTTTTAGTCTAGGTAGAGAAGGGCACTTCTATGTGGAGTGGTTTTCTTCACAAATAGAGAAGATTCCGATCGGGTTTAATGGACATTCATTCTTAGGGTGCCTCCTTGTGCATCTAGGGCAGAACATGGCTAATGCTCTCGTTGCTTCCTCCTGCTTTCTCTTGATGTGCATAGTGTCCATCTGTAGGGCAATGGTTTGTAGCATTTCAATCTTGAAATATTCCAGCATATTTCCAATTTCACCTTTTATGGATGTGTTGGAAGAGGATGAGTTGGCCTTTGGTTGACTACCTCTACCCTTTTTCCTAACTTCCCTATAATGGTTCCTAAAGATAGCCTTGATATCTTCATAGGGTAGCTGGTAGATGTCCCCTCCTGCTAGCAGGTTTAAGGTATCCAGGAGATCTTCCCTTACCTCTCGGAGCAGGACTAGCTTCAGTGACTCAGGATCAAGTGTGCACCTGGCCCTTTTGTAGCTAAGTTGGAATCTTTCTTCATAATCCTCTAGGGATTCATCATACCCCAAGGTCATCCTAAAAATTTCCTCTTTGGTGTCTTTGGACCTGCAGTAGTCTCGATACTTGTTGTTGAAAGCTTGCTGCATCTGAGCGGAGGTTGTGATGTTATCCCTAGGTAAACCCATGAACCAATGCAGAGCTACATCCTTAAGAGTGGATGGGAATATTTTCAACTTCTGCTAATTAGTGGTGTAATCATAAGTTTTGCATATGACAACGAACTCAAACAAGAAAGTATCTGGATCTTCTGAGGTCAGGCCATGAAAATGAGGAAGAGCAGAGGGGCTTATGTTTTTCATATTGGTATCCCCATTAGTTTCTCTGATGCGAAAGGGACCCTCAATTATTTCTCTATCTCCTCTGTCATTTCTATTTCCAGCCATTAGGTCAGTTGGAATGGGTTCTCCTTCTTCTTCTCCCCCCGTAGGCTCTTCAAATATCTCTGGTTGTTCACCTAAGGGGTCCTCCAATTCACAACTACTGAAGAAGAGGGAATGTTGGTTGTTTGAAGTGGTGGGGGTATTTGGTAGAAATTTTCCTAAGTTATCTTCATTCCTACGAGGCACGAAAGAAGTGTTTTTGTTTTGTTTTGTGTTTTTTTCAAGCTTTGAGACTAATTGCAGAATTGAAATAACAACATGAATGGAAACTAACTGCTGAAGGACATCTCACTTGCAGAATGGGAAAGAAAGAAAACCAACTTACAATTACTTTTTCCGAAATGAAGCTAATAGCAGAATGCCGGAGATAAGAAATGGAAGAAAGAAAGCAGAAATCACATCTTACTTAGACACCTCCCCGGCAATGGTGCCAAAAAGTGATGAGCAAAAGTATTACAGCAAGAATGTTGCAACTCCTGGGGCTACCAACTTTACTTTATCAACCCGGGGTTCGTACAAACTTGGAGGTGACAGTGTTGTATACACAAGCAGATGCGATGGGTGGACTCTTTGTCACTGCTAAGCTGGCGATAGACCACTATGGTTTCTCAGACCAGCTTTCTATTGATTCAGAAGAAGCTTGATTACCAATGAGGAAAGGGGAAATTTGCACTAACTGAAATCTTATCTACTGTAGTAAGGAAAGACTAAAATCAAATGCTTAAACATTCCACTCATATAGCTAATTGCTAAGAGGATTTGCTTCAAAAGAATGCTAGGTTAACATGTGTGTAATCCTACTATCCTAGGCATGCAATATGAAATAACCAAACACTATACTGTTGTGCATGTAAATGAACGCAATAATTCTTTTTTCCTTTTTGTCCTTTTTTGTGTGATATGAATGCTAAACCCTCTTGGTGATGTGGCAGGTGGGTTAGAGATGGTGGTGAAAGGTCAGATGGATTGGGAGGCAAGTAGGGCGCTTCTCCTATCTTCCTAGAGGTTTTTTCCACAATTCAGCCTCAAAATAGGCCACTACAGGTCATCCTACAGGATCTCCTAATGCTTCCTACAGGATGTCCTAATGCTCCTACAGGATCCCATGTATTCCTACAGGATCCAACCGAGAGAAATAGGAGTGATTTGGAAGGTGGTGTAGGGCTTAGGGAAGGTGAATGGTGGGATAAATAAGGAAAGGGAGTGGCTAGGACTTCTTAAGATCTCAAAATAGAGTTTGTAAGATGGTTGGATTTGACCAACAAACCTGGAAAGTTTTTCTTATGGAATGATGAATTAGTTGAGGGACTTAGTGGGTTTTGGTGTTCATGGATGGATGAGGTTAGGCTGGGGTTGTTGGTCATGAGGTCTCCCTGCACTATTGAAACTCCCGCATTGCATCAATCACTGACATTTATCCATGAATAATGTCAAATAAGAAGGATTCTCAATCAACTTAAGAAAACAAAACTTCATTATCTAGTTGCCTAGTTCATGCATGGAAATACTTGCAGAGTAATGTGAAACACTATGAGATCTAATACAAGGCTGAAGATATCAGAAATAACACTTGAATCCTATTCTTGAAACTGACAAGATGTTGGCCTAAGTCGCAGAAAACCCGAAATTCCATAAGAAATATGAATTTTGTCTTTTTGGGGCTGCATAGGAGTTCTTTCCTCAAACCATGGTCCCTGAAGGGAGGATTGAGGCCAAACCTACCTACTATCAGATTTTTGGTATTCCTTTATATTTCTATGCTACTGCTAAAGCATTGCACAAATGGAAGCAAACTAATCAAATTCACAACTACTTGCAATGAAATTATGCTAAAACCAATTCAACCATTAATCTATGAAATCAACTAAGCATAGAAGTAAAAGAAGAGGATCCTTTTCTACTAGGGTTGGGCCCTAACCCAAGAGCTTCAGCCCTCTGAGTCAAGTCAATGTTGGACCAAGGAAATGCTCATTCTCATTATCATATCAGAAAAATTGCATAACAATGTCTTCCACAAGTCTTGAACTTGAAAATTCTTAGTGCTCTTACATAAAAAATCTGAATCCTAATGAGGCTCTAGGCCTCCTTATTTATACAATTGAAGTCTCCAATGACTTCCTTAAATCTAGGGAGGTTTGGCTTCCAAATTCAAGATGAACTGGCTCTTAACTGTCACTAGCTCAGCTGCCTTTTGATCGTCATGACTCAGCTGCTTGCAACTCCAAGCTAGTGTGGTTTGATGGAGAAATATTCGAATGAGTGAGGATTAAATGAGGAGGATCTATCTCCTACAATCTCTCCTCCTTGTCCCATTCAAGTTTCTACCCTTAGCCAAAATTGTCATGATTTGTTCTCAAAATCCCGCAATCAATGCACATTAGACCACTAGACATAACATCTTACTTTTACTCATCTCATTAAGAAAAATATGATTAAAATATGTAAGGAATTATGATAAGAGTTGATTTTAATAAGCTTGGAGATGTATTAAGGTCCATATAGTTACCCAATGATGAGGCTCATTAGCTACAGATTCCTACGAAGGTGTCGTTGGGTATCGAATCTGATGATGGTAATAAGATGAGCTTCAGTCATTTAATGCTTCCTCAAACCCACGGTCAATGCATTCCCCATGGTCACCTCGATCGCCTATCATGGAGGGGCAAAAGAGGAGGAAAGGAAAAGGGGCAGTGGATTTTCAAGGAGGCTTATGCGAGATTTACCAAGGTAAATCAAAGTGGGGATGGGGATGGAAGAGATTTTGATCTCTTTATGACATATGTGAATGAGGCTAGGAAGAAAGGAAGGAGTCTAGAGCATTCCTTATCCCACTTAAGGTGCACCAAGTCGTTATCCACTGCAAATGAGGATTTTCCAATGGGATGAGGAGCCCTGAAAATCAAATGTCGAGGGGTTTTTCTCATCGAAACTAGAAAAGGGCATACCTACTTGTCACGAGGAGGTCAAGAGTTTGGTTCCTTTGAAGACCAGGGTGAGAAAATGGTGGAGTTTGAAGGACCTTTTGTTTAGGAGTTCCAATGAGGGATGAGCCCGGGGAAAGGATAGGCTCTAGGGTATGTCTATTGCCCCTATGAAGCAATCCGAGAAGCGTAGGAGTGTTGAGAAATATAAGCAGTTGAAACATACTAAGAAAAGTTCAACTTTAGGGACAAAGCACTAGAAGGATTTAAACATTTGCAATGTTAAATCAATTTCAAGTAAGAGGTAGGACGATCGAAGATTGTACTATGAATCCTCAATCTGGGGGAAGTTTTACCAAGTCTATTAGGAAGATGCCAATTTCACTTCACGAGCTCCATTGTATTGGCAATGGGGCACAATATGAGGAGTTGAAGAAAAAGGCCTTTTTTCCTTATAGACAAGGATTTTTCCTTATAGACAATGTATGCTTCAGAGTTTGGGCTTCACTTATAAAGTTTATACTTCCATGAATGGATTGACTAGGATCTTGAACAACTTTTCTTGATGAGTTCTCCCCAAAACGTGCATATGGAGCATGGCACAATGTCCATTCTCAGTAATGAATGGTTTGTGCCTATTCTCTTTTGTAATTTCCAGATTGAAATTTTGTTTCTAAGCCTTTTTATGTTTTCATTTAAGTGCAATCCATTCAGGGCTGATGGATTTTTTTTCTTTAAAATATGGAAATTAGGCCACATAGAATAAGGTAACATTCAACCTGCAATAGCCATTTGAGATGCTTCTACTAGATATACAATGTGTGGAGCTTGGTTAAAATGAGGACTACTGAAGATCCTGCTACTATAGCAGTGGGGAGGTTGTCAAAATCTATCATTTTTAAGCAATTCAGAGGTAGTGATGTGTAGTGTGTTGAAAGATAAAACTTTTGAAGGAAATATGGGAGAGAAATAAAAGCTACTGATTGGTAGCATGATATTTCCATTCATTGGAGAAACTCTCGAAACTATTTCTCCATTCAAGACCTCTGACGGTGGTCACTTCCTTCAAAACAAAATTCTAAGGTATCAAATTTAGTTCTTCGTACTAGTTTTGCATTGTTGCACCCATATTAGTTTTTTGTTTTTCAATTTATTTATTCATGCTGTTGTGCATTTGAGATATAATGAAAAGATTTCTTGGGTATTGAATTAATGAACATGTATGGAAATGTATTCAAAATCCACATATTTGGGAAACCTACCATCATAACGGCTAGTGTAGAAACAAACCAATTTGTTTTCCAAAACGAAGGTCGATTGTTCAAGAGTGATTATTTGTATCTTCATATTCTGGATGGGCTTACTTGTATCTTCATGTGGGAGCTTCTTTCCTCTGGGTTGGAGAATGTTTCATAAAGAAAATGCCTCTTTTCAAACATATCTACTCAGTCTTTGTTGGCTTATATGGGCATGACCCAGGTTCGGAAGAGTTATTTAGCCAAACAAATCCCGCAGCTACTGGCCCTTTCGGCAACAACCTGCGGAGCACAGACTGAGGTCTCACTTGAGGTAGCAGGGGAGGGTGCTAGAACTAGGTTTCTGCACCCTTGGGAAGTCTAGATGTGGTCTAGAGACTTCGCACGCCGTTCTACAGCCTTGCGCTGCTCTGCTTTCGCACAGATCCGAACAAGACTACTTCACAATATTAATTACTTAGAATACTATTATAGGTCAGATCTAATTGTGATGGTCTTTAAGAAAACATTTAATCAAGATACCCAGTGCACACACCTAACAAAAATACATATTTGCATTAACCCAGAACATAATCAGGCGCATAAAGAATCAATAGAAACATTAATCATAAATTCACCAGATCTGCAACAGCTCAGATTAACACAGAGTTTCAACATCAACTTATCTTTATTTCCACTTTATCCTCGATACCTCCAGATCTACCCTGCGCACTCAGCTACAAGGGTCCGCGCACACAACCACAGACTCTACCAGGCCTCTGCACACACAGCTGCAGAGCCTCTATCGCCCAATACCCTCGACTCGGACTTACAGATGCCTTCATAGACCCATAGCACTATCATTCATTCTCCTCCAACAAAACTAACTTCTACCCTTAGAGCCCCTCTCTATTTATACCTTCCCATGGTCCGTGAACCATGGGTAGGCTGACTTACTTCCTATTATTCTACATTATTTCTTGGGCGGACAACCCTTTGACTCGACCTTTTACATTTCACGCTCAGTATTTTTTGGAGTTTTACAATATTTTTATCCTATATTCAGACCCAAAACGGTTACGCAGGACCTCCGCTACCCAATAGTCCCCCACCACAATCATCGTGACTCATCTCGAGTCACTCGTTGGTGCAGGGAGATGCGCTGTCGTGGCTTCGCGGTTCACCTCCCTTTGAGTGAGGCTCATCATCCTACTGCTCCTTCGTTGTGTTCTGCAACACTTCGTCCAACTCCTACTTCGTTGGTTCTACCAACTCGTGCAACCGATAATGCTCATTTTGCTCTGCTCGGTTAACACAGATCACCCCCTCATAGGATTTTAGCTCTAGTGGGGGAGCCACATACGGGACCTCCTTGTACCACCGTAGCCACTTTTGACCTTTGTATCTACTCTTAGCACTATCTGTTGCAGCTTGTGTTGCAATTTTGCAAGACCCTTATTGTTGTCCACGAGATCCCAATCCTCAAAGTTCATTAGAGACGACTTATTTACTACATTTCTACCAGTGGTCTCCATCTTTCCATGATTTCTCCTTCTTATTGTGGCTCGCTGGCCTGCCCCCAAGTGAGGCAACGACATCCGGACCAATTCTACTTCGTGTGTTCCATATTCTGGGACATCCCTTACCTGTGATTTTGAACTCTGCGTGGTGCCTACAGTTGTCAACACCCTTTTCTTCAAAGAACCATGCCTCTCCAGTGGCCATATCCCGACTGTCGGGCTTACTCCTTGTGCAAACAAAAAGAACAGTTCCATAGTGCTAACCAACTTGCGTTCTTTAGAAGCGTAGTTCTCCCAGTGGATGCCACCCTATGATTTATAATCATTTTGAATTTCAAATTCGTTGGCTCTTGCCTGTTCTATCAGCCTCGTGTTAAACCTGTGGTAGATCATTTCATATCGAGCTCGTACCTTTTCTCTTAATTTCCTGTCGCCCGCTCCCTTTTGCCTTAATGCAGACATCTTGTCATGAATAGTGACAACAATGGTAACATCTCCTCTTATCAATGTAACAGTGCAATCCTTTCCACGCAACCACGATCCTTGTGCTTGGCCAAATCTACGTGCACCCTGGCAATCACACATCCTTCCCCCAGACTGCTTTATTGTCTCGCGCTCTCTTTCAACTGGCTAGAGCGATGAGATTGTCCTTCGGATGGTTAGTCAGGCGGTCGGCCCACCCATGTAGAGCTTCAGGTGACTGCCATTTACTTGTCTCGGGAAGGGGTCTCCATTGAGTTTAGCAAGCTGAACTGCGCCCCCATAGGTAACTTCTTTGACGACATAGTCCCAACCAATGTATTCAGAGTTTTCTAGGGAATTTATCAAACTCGCTATCATATACTAATACTAGATCACTCTCCTTGAAAGTGTGCACCTTGATATGGCGATCATGCCATGATTTTTCTCATTTTTTCTATACTTGCTGATGAAATCCAGCCAAAAACCTTTCCTCCTCTAGTTCTTCTAGCTGCGTGAGCCGTTCCTCCAAAGCCCTGCAGTCTGCCATACCTGTTATTGCCGCTATCCGCAGAATGGGCATAATGTATTCCATAGGCATCACAGCCTCCTTGCCATAGACTAACCGAAAAGGTGTCTGACCCATCAACTTCTTACATGTGGTTTGGTATGCCCATAGCACAGCAGGGATGCGCAAGTCCCAGTCGTTTCGCTGCGCATTACAGACCTTCGTCAGCGTAGTCTCCAAATTTTTTTTGAATGCCTCCACGGTCCCATTTGCTTGCGGGTGATAAGGTGTACTTTGTTGATGATATATCTGGAATTCCTCAATAAGTGCACTGATCGTTTCATTCAGGAGTTGTGTTCCCCAATCGCTCATGAGAACTTTGGGACATCTAAACCTTGTTAACACGTTCTCGAACAAAAACTTCGCAGCCGTCACAACTATGTAGTCCTTAACTGGCTGTGCTTCTGCCCACCTAGTTAAATATTTTGTCGTGGTGATGATATAGCACGCGCACATCTTTCCTCGTGGCGCGATAGGTCCTACGAAGTCGATTTCCCACTTCTCGAATGACTGCATCATCATCTGTGGCTTGAGCGGCATTTCATCTCTGTGCAATGGTTTCCCCGTCCATTGACATACGTCGCAAGCTCGGTAATATGCTTTCGAATCTTCATGTAGAGTAGGCCACCATAATCCTATGCAAAGAATCTTCTGGGCTGTGGCGCGACCCGCATAATTTCCGCCAGAAAAACGTCCATGTGCTTCAGCCAGGATCTGTCCTCGCTCGAACTCCGAGACATACCTGCGTAATATTTCGTCATTGCCCATTTCGTAGAGGTGCCCTGCAATCACAGTAAATTCTGTCGGGCATATCACTAATTCCTTCTTTTGTTGAACAGAATACCCCTACGGCACAGTTCCTGTAGTTAAGAAATGGATTATATCCTCAAAGTGGCCATCTGCTACATGTACTGCATACAGTTGTGCATCCAGGAGTCCGTCCTCTAAATTTGTGGCCTCCTCGCCGGTCTCAATTCAGGATAGGTGATCTGGGCTTGCATTTACACTCCCCAGCTTTACGACGACCTCAAAGTCATATTCTTGGAATAATAGCAACCACCTACAAATGCGCCCACCAACACAGGCTTATTAACTAGGTACTTGCGCACAGAGTGATCAGTATACATCTTAAAATAGCCTCCGAGCAGATAGTGGCAGTATTTTTGAAATGTGTATACCATCGCTAGTCCATCTCACTTAGTAGTGGAGTAATTATTCTCAGCTTTTGACAACCAATGGCTTGCGATTGCAATCGGGTGATCAATTCCCTCCGCTCCCAGCTGAGTAAGTACCGCCCCCAACGCGATACACGATGTGTCGACATGCACATGAAATTCGACATCCCATTTCGGAAAGACAAATATAGGGGCGGATGCCATCTTTTCCTTAAGCGTTTCCGGACTTTTTTTGCACTCCTCATTCCAGCAATAAGTATCGTCCTTCTTCAGCAATTGTTCCATTGGAGCCATGATCTGGGCGTAGCTTTTGATGAAATTATGATAGTAGCCCGTGTGTCCCAATGTAGCACGTAGTTGTTTGACACTTCGCGGCACTTTCAGATTGAGTATAATAACGATCTTTGTTGGATCCACCATCAAACCCTACTTACAAACCACATGGCCAAGTAGATTCCTGAAGGGGATGAGGAAAGTACACTTCTTCAGGTTTAGCACAATCTGGTGTCGTTAGCAAGTATCCAACATTAACCTTAGAGCTCGCGATATGTTTCTTAACCAGTCCGAATACAGTCCAGTCATCAAGATAGACCTCTAAGAACTTATGTATAAACTCCTTGAATGCAGCTACCACAATGCGTGAGAATATCGTTGGCACATTCTTCAGTCCAAAAGGCATCACCGTATATTGAAAACAACCCCATTTAGTGGCAAACATTTTTTTACTCCTATCCTCTGGTGCGATCTTGATCTGGTGGTATCCTGAGAACCCGTCTATGAAGGAGTAGGCTTCCTGCCCACCCATATTTTCCAGTACTTCATCTATAAAGGGCGTTGGAAATGGATCGTTAACACAGGCATCATTGAGCTTCTTGAGATCCACGTAAATGTGAATCTCACCCTTTTGTTTCTTTTCCTGCACAACCATGGGACTTACCGAGTCAGATACCTTGACTGGTTCAATGATTCCTGCCGCCAGCATCTTGTCCAATTCTTTGTGGACCTTCGCTTTGTATTTTGGATTCAATTGGTAGGGTCACTGCTTAACTGGCTTCGCATCCGACTTCAACGTTATCTTCATCACTCCCATGTCTCCAAGGATCCTTTTTAACTCCGTGATTTTCATTGGGGATAAATCTCGATTCCCAAAGCAACTTGACGACCTTTTCCACCGTGGCGTCGTCCCAATAGTACCCAAGCGTTGCATACTTCGGCTCTTCTTCTGTTCTGATATTTACTTGTTTTGTTTTCAATAGTACCGTGATGTTTGGATATTCAATTTCAGGTCTGCGCACCTCACGGCTTCCTTCTAATTCTAGAATATTAATGTTTCACGGGTTGTCCTCATCATCTTCTACCTGTACATTGTAACATTCCAAAGCATGGCTTAGTTGTCGCGACGAGTCTGGCTACCCAATTTCTTCTGGTTCTGGGGGTGTTTTGAAAATAGCGGCCTTCACCAGTTGTAATGCATCATTATCCATCCATTGGTCTTCAAAGAGGAATGTTGCCAAAAACCCTTCGCGTAAGATATCCCATTCGCCTGTGCCATGTCGGAGCTCTGTTTCAGTATACCAGTTTCTTGGGATGACATCCAGGGTATGATAAAATAAGTGCACCCACTCTGGTTGAGGCTCCTCGCCACACACTTGGTCCATGTGGTAAGGTGCATGCACGGATCATCACGTCCATCGTATTTCTCTATTATTTTTAGTTCTCGCTTCCCAAATCTTATCTTCATCATGCGCCTGTAGCTGTGCCAGTCTTCGAAAGTTTCCTCATGGGTACCCCACCATCGCGCAGGTGTTGCATGCAGTATCCATTTTAACGCATCAAACCGTTAGTGCTCCCGTACCACGCTTTTGAAATTAGTCAGGAATTCCTCTACGATTTTCATACCATCATACATCGGTAGGTCGCGGTCCTGAGCTCGAACACAATACAAGGATTTGGTCACCATATTGCAGTGTAGTGTGGTTACTCCGTTCAACCTGGTACACCACTGCTCGTCTTCTTCATTTGAATCAGTGGTGCAAGATTTTGCATAGCCCCATGATAGTCTCCTTTCCTTCGTTGGCTTGTCCCATTGTGGCCTATGTGCAGCAATCTTGTAGATACAATTCCATTCATCGTCTCCTTCTTCGTTGCACACCGGTTCTGTATAGTGTGGTCCCTTGGTTGGATCTAGCGGAATGACTACGCAGAGCAACTTCTTCTCAAATATCATCTTCCGCTGCTTTAAATTAATAACCCCATTCATGTCGGTAGCCCAGTCTATCCCTAACAGTGCAAGATAAGGGCTATTTTCGTCCACAATTTCAATGACTTCAAAATCTGTCCGAGTACTTGCGTCATCGATATCTACCGTAATTCCTTGCAGTCTTCCCATGGGCAGGATCTTTTGCTAGTTTTCCATCCTCAATTGAATAGGAGACCATTGTAGTGTGGGCTTACCCATTCGCTCCCAGATCTGTTTAGGCAGTACGCTTTCATCTGAGCCCAAGTCCAAAATGACCTGATCCATCTCATAATCGCCAACCTGTGTTGTTAAATGCATTTCCTACCCAGTCCACGACACATGCCTTCCGAATTTTCGAACTACGTGAGGTTCACTCCACCCAATGCATCTATTTATCAATTCTTGTAAACCTTTAACTGCCCTGTTATCACGAAGCAACTTTATGCATGTCTCTAAGAAGGTAGTTAGAATCGAGGGATCCCTGCCTGGCTCAGGCCGATCCCTACTACCAAGGGTAGAGACCTCCGCAAAGCTCTCCCTAGCTTCCAGATATGTCTCCCTACCAACCCCTGCGTCTTCCTTAGCTAAATTCCCTTTTTCTTCTCCTGTGGTCTCGCCACTTCTTATTACCATGTTAATATTGGGGTCTTCGCCACAGGGTTCGAACCTCATAATCTACATATTTTGTGTCGTTGTGGGTGGCGCTGCCCTTTTTTCACAAATCTGTGCTATCAATGTGCATCAATCTATCAGCTCACGATCGAATTTCTCACAGTAAGTGCATGATATTTTGGTTGGGTTGGTACAATCCCACGTGTAATGTCCTGGTCCTCCACAGTTGTAACAGATTAGTTGTCCGTGGCCCCTTCCTAGCCCCATCCTCTCCTGTGTCCCTGGAACCCACCATGCGCGATCACAGCGACTGGGTCCTCACCTTGCGCCTCATTCTGCATTCTATAGGCAAGGGACTAGTCCATCAACAATTGATAACTACGACAGTCATGTTCCTCATGGCCCACTAATCTGCAAAAGTTGCAAAAGAGATGCTCGGGGGTTTGGTTAAATTTCGGCAATAGGTGAAAGTTATCTGTGTTACACTTTCCTCCCACCTGACAAATTGCGCACCGAAGGTGGTTGTTGCACTTGGCCCTACTTGTGCCTCTAGTCGCAATAGTGTTGGTTCCCCCATTTCCACATAATTCATAAAGATTGGGCAGTGATCTTTATCATGCCCCTAACTTTTTCACTTTATACACCATACTTCCTCCCAGATTTCTGGGTGAGGTGCCTGGTCCTATTTTATTTTATTCATTTCCAAACACAAGTTTTGTATCTGTGCTTGGATCTACTGAACTCCCAACCTCGGGTCCTGTAATGAAGTCTCGCGCAACCTCATCGCTGTCTCCAATGATTTCGCCTAGGATGAGATCTTTTGTTGTGACAATGTCGTCCTCAGATGTGGTGTTAATGACACTACAAACCAAGTGCAGTGTTGCGCATTCGAAAATGTCATGTTTGCTTCACAGATGGTACTTTTCAGTCTTTGATCTAGATCCCATGGTGTTTCACCAGGCATCATCGCGATCTCCATGAACCCTATGATCAACTGTGTTTCTGACATCGGCCGACTAAATTCTTTCTTCAATTCAATTCGGATCTCTGTTGTTCCCGCAGTCGGATGATCGCTTGAGTAATTTGTTGGGTTGTGTTATATACTTTTCCATGGCTAGCCCATGTAGTTAATTGGGGGGTTAGTGGGGGGGCAGAGCCCCCCTTCGTTGCACCGATTGTGTAGCGGGGGGGGGGG